>CANXYC013082592.1:0-15000 GCA_948193065.1 Aleurites moluccanus | reverse complement strand
ATTTTCTTTTTAAATTTAATTTTATTTTACATATTCAAGCAATATAATATAGAGATGTATTGAGAAAATGGTTTTGATATGATATTTGTTTCCCTCGTGTACAATTTTATCTGTTCTAAAAAAATCAATGGGTCCAAGTGTAAAAATATCAATTAGAAGAGAGAATTGTATAAAGATTTCCAACTTAGCTTTTTAGGGATATAATTGTATGTAAGTTTGCAAATTGAGGAGAATTTATATAAAAGTTTAAAATATAATACAATAGCAAAATGACAAAATTTAGGATAAATTTTATACCTTATTTCAAATAAAAATTTACGGTCTATTATTTGTTATTAATAAAATTCCTAAAATTACTTATCTTTACTTTTTGCAATCCAATTGAATTAAAAATTACAAACTGGCTCTTTCCACATCAAAAAAATTAATATTAAAAGAAAGAAAATCAAATAGCAAAACAAATTTTTAGAAAATGTTGACAAAAATAATTTGAATTTTAGTGTGGTAACAATAGTGGCACGTAACCCTTAACTTATAGGATTAAGTGTCGTAATTAAAATGTTAAACATTTTGGTTTAAACAACATGTTTATCTATCCAACTATTATTCAAAACACAAAAAGAATTGAAAAACGTAACTTTAATATTAAAAAAAAAAAAAAAAAAGGGAAATCCATTAATTGAATTTATTCAAAGGTAGTCTATTTTTCCGTGGCCAAGAATTTGTTGTCGGCCTGCGCCATCTTACACGGATTTTAATTAGATTAATTAAATTTTATTAATTATTAAATAATATTACATAATTAAAATAAATTAATAATTTTTTTTTTAATTTCTCTAACATCTATCTACAATTTCATCTTTCTTTTTCTTCCATTTTTTTTAAATTTTTTTTATTTTATAAAATTATGAATTAATTATTATTGTATTAAATTTTTTGCGTTAAAAAAGAAAGGGAAACATTATTTTTCTTTAGAAACATAACTTTCCAATTTTTTGTCCGAAGTAAAAGTTATGATGTAAAAAAAGAAAAGAGTTGAAATTTCTGAAATTGAAAGAGAAAGAAAAATGGAAAGAAGAAAAGTAGAAAAATGAATTTTTTCCACTAAAAAACTGATTTTTTTTTAAGTAAAAACTATGGCATAGAAAGAGAACAAAATTAAATATAATTTTTTTAGTTATGAATATAATATTATTTTAAATTTTATTTTTATTTAGACATAATTATGATTAAAATTATAAATTAAAATAAAATTAATAAATTAAAAGTTTTAAATAATTAAAAAATGAAAAATATATAAATTGAGATAAAATTGACAAAATTAAAAATTTAAGATGAAATTTTGAGTTATTACTATGTATAGGTTTTAGGTCTACGAAAAATTTATTACTTTATTTATGTATTACAAGTTAACATTAATTTCCCTAAAAATTAATATTAATAAATAACGTTAGATTAGGAATTTTTAATAAATTCATATATTAATATATTGGTAATAAGAAGCAATAATAAAAACTGAAAAAAAAGGAGATTTGAAAACCAATGACATGATTTTATAAAAAAATCAAAACTCATTTTAAAAATATAATAATATATGATATGTGGCGGAATTTCAAATTAATATATTTATGATAAGAGATAGTAATAAAAATTTTAAAAAAATCATAGAAATTATAAAATTATTGGCGTGATTTTATTAAAAATCAAATTTAAGCGCATTCTTAAAATATAATGTTTGATATATGATGAATTTTAATTCATTTGTTGGGTTGTAGTATGTTTGTTAAAGCCCAAGAAACAATTACTAAATAAGAAGTGGGAGGGTAGCTCAATCCCATATATTTCTTCCCATCAAGTTTTTAAGGATTAAGATGTTCTACAATTTTTCCAAATATTTAACTCTTACATTTTATTAGATGATTTAAATTTAATTTTATAGAGATAATTTAAAATATTTTTTTATATCTTATTTTAAAGAGCTATATATAGTGAGTATTTGAATATCCAACTACAAAATTCAATTCACATTTAAAAATATATACATTAGCAATTAAAAAAATTATTGAGTATTTAGATACATATCAATTACTAATTTTTTTTTTTTTCAAATTGACAAAATCTGATAGCAGATAAAAATTGTAATTATCGATTAAAATTTTTGTTAATTGAAAAAATATTTTTATTTTAAATCTGTAATTGTCAATTATTCATCTAAATACTCTCATATTAACTATGTATTTTCATGATGAATAAATAAACAAAAAATAAAACACTTCTTTCTTATCAAATGAAAAAGAAATGTGACAATATAAATATGGAAAATATATAGAAAATATGATAAAGAAATTCAATCAAGTTTGGATTCAAAGAAAATATCTAACATGATTCACAAATGAAATTCCTATTTCATTTTCGATTTATTTTAGCACAATTTGTTCACAAGCAATAATTTTTTTTAGATGCATATTACAAATACTTATCCTTTCTTCAAGTTATACATTTATATACAAGCTAGGGACCAGTTTGAAAGTATTGATCTAGTATATAAATCTTATCTAATAAGTATAGGTCAAACCCAAATTGCTCAATCATGCATGGATTAAGTTTTTTTTTCTTTAAATGAAAAAAAAAATATCTCAATATTTTTCTACATAAATAAATAGAGTAACAAGTTATTTTCTTTTTTCACATAGAAAATGTTGAATTACAAATCCAATGGCATATTAGCATTCTAATTGCAATATCATCAATTTTTTTATTTTTTTTCTTGAGAGAGAGACTATTGAGAAAAGACATATTGAATATTGATACTATTTTTTAAGTTGAAAAAAGCATTATCATGTACATAGAAATAATTTAGATGAAAAGTGTGGATATAATTATCATGTACTATTCTTCTTTCTAATTTCTTTTTTACTCTTTTTATTATTTTTATTAATTATATAATGACTAAATTCCAACATACAATATATATTGGAGCCGTCTACGTAATTGAAAGATATAAAATTTTAATTGGTATCAAATAAAAAAATAACTTTATTATTACTCAATCAAAACTGAATTAATTTTATTTTGTTTCTTCCTTTCCCAATGAATGAAGACAAATTCCCTTCTTGATACATAAGCATTTTGGAGTCCACATCTAGGAATTGCATTAAGAAAATTCAGGAACATTTCCATCAAGAAAATTGTGATTTTTTAAAAAGGCTAAATTAATTTTAGTTTTTAAAATTTCACCTAATTAATATTTGCATTTTTATTTTTTGAAAAACTAACTAATTAGTCTATATATTTTGATTTTGTTAGATAATTTGATCATTCTGTATAATATTTTTATCTTTTTCGTTAAAAAATTAAAAATTAAAAATATAGTAAAATTACCAAAATGCTCTCTACTTTTTTATTACTTAGATTTTCACTATTTTTTTTCTTTTTCATTTAATTAAAATTAAATAAATAAATTTTAATTTATTTAATTAAAATTAAAATAAATAATTCAACTAAAAATATTATTTTTATTTAATCATTTAATTTATTTTTTTATATTTAATTTAAAATTAAATAAATAAAATTACTTTTCATCTATTGAAAAATATTTTTTGTATGTTTAATTAAAAAAAATATTTTTTTGTATATTTAATAAGAATAATTATTTTTATGTGTATATATAATTAAAATAAAAAAGGACCTTGCAAATATATAAAAAAAAAATAAGAGAATAAAATATATATATAGTAATTATTTTAATTTTAATTAAATATACTAAAGATTATTTTAATTTTAATTAAATATACTAAAAATTATTATTTAATTAAATATACAAAAAATAATTATTTTAATTGAATATACAAAAAGTAATATTATTTATTTTAATTTTAAATTAAATATAGAAAAAAAAATATTTAAGTAAAAATAGTTATTTTAATTAAATAAAAATAATTTATTTTATTTTAATTTTAAATTAAATAGAAAATAAATTAAATAATTAAATAAAAATAAATTTATTTATTTTAATTTTAAAATAAATAAACAAAAATAAAAAGTAAAAAAAATATTTATAAATATTTCATAAAAATTTCATATATATTTTTTATTTTAATTAAATTTTAAAAGCAGATAAGTAAATGTTAATTAGATTAAATTTTAAGAACTAAAAGTAATTTATTTAAAAAGTGAAAATCTGAATCTTTATGAGTATTTTGGTTATTTTATTAAAATTTAATTGACAAGTAAAAAAAAAATAGACGAAATGTTCAAATTAACTAACGAAATTAAAATATATGACTAATTAGTTAGGTTTTTAAAAAAACAAAAATATTAATATTAATTAGATAAATTTAAAGGATTAAAAAATAATTTATCCTTTTAAAAAAGTTAGCTGTATGTATGTACATAAAAACACCAATTTGCTTAACCATTTATCCTTCTAAAAAATATCTCCCTAAAATCCATCAAGAAAGACTGTATGTATAATGTATGGACATAAGTACACCACTTAGCCTCACCATGAATCTCTTCTCATATCTGACTGCTCCTGCTTTCCTGTCACAAGCAAACAAAACAGAGCCACAAGAGCAGCAAAAATAAAATGGTACACTTTTTTTTTTTTTCTTTATTTATAGTTCCAGTCTTAATTAGTTAGTACAAAAATTAAGCTTATGTAACCAAATTATAAAATTAGCCAACATTTGTTGGTAAAATTATTGGAGTAGACTTTTCTTCCCCTAGCCCAAATTTGATTGGGAAATGACCAATTCTAATTCATCGAGGCTTAAAATCGAACACCTCACATGCATGCAAATGCTATAACTGGCAAGGCCAGGAATTCAGTAAACGCGGTTATTAAAGATTGATGGTTTTTGCCTGCTTACATAAAGAAAAGTTTTATAAGTTGAATACTATAATTTCATCTTAATTAATGATTCACTTGGATCCTATGCTTTTCTAAATTTTATAAAGCAAAATTGAAACGTTATTCTCTCTTTATATTACCAAATAAACATTTAACGTTTTAATTATTAATTTATTGATATATTAAAATTCACATTACCAGCTAATATTTAACTAAATATTAATAAAATTATTTTCAGAATTATGAAATTTTAAATTTAAGCTGTAATTAAAAATTAAAATAAAAAAAAAAATCATATTTTTCTCTATATAAAGAGCTAGAAGCTCAATCTATGAT
Source organism: Aleurites moluccanus (assembly GCA_948193065.1). Lineage (NCBI taxonomy): Eukaryota > Viridiplantae > Streptophyta > Magnoliopsida > Malpighiales > Euphorbiaceae > Aleurites > Aleurites moluccanus. The sequence continues at coordinate 9,812 of CANXYC013082592.1, read as the reverse complement.
TATTAACTGAATAATAGCGAAAAAAACTTTATAATCGATATATAAATTTTTTTAATTAATATTATTTAAATAAAATATAATTATAAAATAATTATTTTAAATAAATAAAAAAAAGTTGGATGTGAAAAAAATAAAAACTTTGATCATTATCATATAAGTAATAAATCAAAATTTTTAATTTTTAATGATTTAATTTACTTTTAAATTTATTTATTTAATTTTATATAAATTTTTATTTTTTAACTCTTATTTTTAGAATACTCCTTAAAAAAGCGATCAATATATATTGATTTGCTATTAAGTTAGTAATTTAGTTATGGAGTATTTGTCTCATAATAAATTTAAATTATAATATTTATTTTATCAAAATAAATAAATATTTTAATTTAATTAAAATGTTAAAACAAAAGACTTTACCGATTACAAGTTGGGCGATACAATTTTTATTCGAGTATAAATTTTGGTCACGGGTCTTTTGTTTCATGGAAGGTTAAAGGGTTTGGTGTGGCCCATAATTCGAAGTCCCAGTCTCAACCAAAGTTTCCTTTATATGATAATTAAAACTTGTATGGACATTAAAAAAAAAAACATTTAATTTAATTATTCTGATAATTCAACGCGTTTGCAACGTCAAGAATTACGTAGAAATAAGTAATTATATAATTTATTTGTTATGATTATTATTTAATTAATTAATTTTCTCAAAGAAAAAGTCAAGGTTTGAAAAGTTCAATATATAGGACTTCGAACATTTCAATGATTAGTATTCGTTGCTTAGTGGGTGATTAGCAAAATTTTAAAGTGCAACTGTTTTTTTTTTCTTTCCCAATAATTATATTAAATTAGTTTAGTTTTTTTTTTTAGCAATAGTTATTAGTTGTTTGATTGTTAAATAATTATAGGTTATTAAAATTAAAATTAAAATTTTTTTGAAATTATTTTTATTAAATAAAATTTAATTTAAATTATTAAAAATATTTAAATAAAAAATAAATATTAATATTTATCTTTAATTATCATTATATATAAAATAACAACTAATAATAATTTTATTAAATATTTAACAATAAACGAACACTCAAGTAAAATGGAGTCTTACTAAGCCAATTTTCAATTACAAAAAGTTTGAAAATTTTGAAATTAAAATTAAAATTTTTAATTTCAGTGTTTAATAGTCACTTAGAATTAAAATTAAAATTATATCTATGAAATTATTATATAATTAAAAAAATAATTTTAATTTCATTTTCAATTCATAAAAATTATAATTTCTTATCCATTATTACTATCACACAACGATGACTTATCGAACTGTCAAAATAAAAAATGATGATTTGCCAACAATCTATCAATACTTTCACCACCATCGTCAGCGGTCCATCATCCCCTTGCCACCATCATTGCCACTATTATTTTTTTATCATTATTTTTTCTATTTAATTTTAATTTTAATTTTAATTTTTTTATGTGAAATAAATGTTAAAATTATAATTTTAATATAATTTTAATTTTAAAAAATTAAAATTAAAATTAAAATTATTAATTTTAATTTCAATTTATAGAGGGATTTGTTAATTTTTTTAATTATTAAAATTTAATAATATTAAATGTAAATTTATTAATTTATTTTCATAAAATTATTGGACTGATGGTCCAGTAACAAACCGAATAACTGCACGCCTAATTCTAGAGTGAACGTGGTTGTTCTTTTCGTTATCCTTTAAGTTCTGTGGTCAGAGAAGCTTCTCCTCTAAAGTAATTAGAAGTACTAGTCACAACGAACCAACTGAAGAAAATATCTAACATTCAAAAAGCAGATTACCCCTATCAAGCAGAAAATTTAGCCCATTTTCCCAGTTGACTATATATATATAACTTTTATTATTTAATAAATATTTCGTTCTTAATTAAGATTAATAAATTAAATTAATATTTAATTAATTAATATTTTTTTAATTAATAAAATTTATGAGTTTTAACGATATTAATTTATAAAAAATTTATTATATATAAAACTAATAGTACACATCTTATTTAGGGTAGGAAGTAGCACTTACCAGAAAAAAAAATTTCAGAAAATTAAAGGAAAATGATTATATAGATAGGCATAATATATTATATAATTCTAGATTACTGAACTACATAAAAGGAGAAAAAATTAAGTATTATTTCAATTGGCAGTAAATAATTTGCAATACAGAAATAAATAATATTCAAATGTTCTTTCTAATACTTAAAATCAAAAACTAAAAATCCTTCTATGCCTTACTTGGAAAAGTAGGGATGCTTTGTTCATTCGTGAAGAAATTGTCTGGATCAACTGCAGTTTTCACTTTTACTAATCTATCAAAGTTTCCATTGAAGTATTTATAACCATAAACACTACCCTCTTCATAGCTATTTTTACCAGGCGACATCACCCCAATATCAAGATCTCTGTAGTTCAAGAATGCACTTCTTGGGTTCTTGGATACAAACGGAGTCGTATAGCTATGTAGTTGCCTAATCTGACTCAAGTACTCCGTTGTGTTAACTTCTTCATCCCAATTTACAGAATATTGGATCTTATATAAATTTCCAGCCCTATGAGGAAATGGAGCATCTGTAGCTGGAATTTCACTCATTCTCCCACCATAAGGATTAAAAACCAGTCCAGTTTTTCCAATTTCAATCATCCTTGTAAAAATAGAATTCAACCCGTTTTTAGGAATTGGAGTTTGCACATAATCTGATTTTCTCTTCAAGAAATTAGCAGAATCAAGATCTCTATCAAGAAGAACTTGAGGGGATGTTCCAATATCAAAATTAGCCCACCAAAGCACAGAATCAATCCAACTCGTCTCAGTACAATTCTCCTTCTTCAATCCCAATTCAGGCAATTCCTTATCCAGTAGAGCCACGAGACTATCAGCATTTCCTAAATATAGAGTCACAATAGAAGCTCTCACTGTCTTATTTTTATTTATCTTTGAAGTCACGGGTTGCAATAACATCCTCATAAATAGATTATTATCAATTTTTGGAGCAACTAATTGATATTTATAAACAAGATCAATAGTTGTCTTTTGTTCAGTAGTTTTTTCTATTCTGAAAACAGTAACTGTTTTAGGAACAGAAACTAGCTTTATTTTATAAGAAATTATAACACCAAAACTTCCTCCACCACCACCTCTAATAGCCCAAAAAAGATCTTCGCCCATTCCTTTTCTATCCAAAAGCCTACCATTAACGTCAACAATTTGAGCATCAATCACATTATCTACAGCCAACCCATATTTTCTCAACATATTACCATACCCACCTCCACTAATATGCCCACCAACACCAACTGTAGGACAAACTCCAGCAGGGAATCCATGAACTTTACTCTTTTCCCAAATTCTATAATAAACTTCACCTAAAGTGGCCCCAGATTGAACCCAAGCAGACTCATTTTTCACATCAACTTCAATAGATCTAAGATTAAACATATCAAGAACAAAAAAGGGTACATCAGAAATGTAAGAAATTCCTTCATAATCATGGCCGCCACTGCGAATTTTGAGTTGGTAACCCTCTTTTTTTGAGCAAACTACAGCAGCTTGAACATGGGAAATTTGTTTTGGGGTCAAAATTATTAGCGGTTTTGGGGTTGTCGAAGCGTTTAATCGAGCATTTCTAATATAAGCTCGAAGAACTGAAGTGTACGAAGTATTGGTTTGGGAATAGACTAGGCCTGAGATTTGGTCTTGTGGGTTTGTATTGTTTTCTAGACATTGAAGGAAAGATTCATAAACTGTATTATCATCTATGGCTGCGCTAGTAAATAACGAAGAAGAAATAAGGTTGAAGGCTAAAACAAAGAGAAAGACCAGCAGAATACTCGTTGCTCTTGCCATTGCTTTGGCTCAAGTGCCCAAAAACAGAAGCACAGAGATTGATATCGTGTTGTGTTTGTGTATTGGGTAATGTGCAAAGAATATGTACATATATAGGCTTTATGCATGTGAGAGCAATAATTTTTTTTTTAATATTAAGTAGGATAAATGAATTTTAAATTTATTATTTAAAAAAATATATATTTATTATTAGATTATGAATGATATGTAGATGGGAATAATAATTAATTAGAGATAAAAAAAGAAAATAGAATTTTTTAAGAAACAAAATCTATGTTTAATTTTGGGATATAATTTTTTATTTTGAGATTTATTTTCTATTTTTGTGTGTATTTTAGAATTGATAATTAAATTACAATATTAATGACAATCTTTAATATTTTTTTTTTAAAAGAATATTTAAGATTTCTTACATTTTAATTATTTGACTTTTAAAAATTTCTAATTTTTGAAAAATTCAAAGCAATTTATATTTCTTTGTGACAAATGAATGAAGGAGATGTATTTGTATTAAAAGGTAGGAAAAGGGTATGAATTTTCCTCACCCACAAAAATACAAGAATTTGATAAATCATCGCCAATAGTACCTTACTTTTATAAATAATAAAGAAAAAAAAACTTTTTATTAGCGGAGAAAATCAAAATATTGAATGTGAAATCATTAGATACCTTATCTTAACATTAGGTGATGCGTGTCCTTTTGACTTCAACTAATCATTGATAGAGAATAAGCTATAATTATATCAATTTATTTTTTATCTTTTATTTTTTTAAGAAAAATTATTTGTTGTATGTATATTTTAAATAAATATATTATATATAAAATTAAATTATTTATAATTGAACTAATACTACTAAGGAGGTACCAAGGAGGTATTTAGATGTAAACGAGATTTTGAAAAATAGAGTTTTAAAAACGTCGTTTCAAAATAAACTGGCATGTTTAGCTTAAATTTTTTCTATTTTTAAATTTCAAAACGCCGTTTTGAATTAATCTGCCAAATACTCTAAAATCTCGTTTAGTATTTTTTAAATTTCAAAACGGCATTTGATATTCATTTTAAAGACATCCAAACACTTTCTAAATAATATGAACATGCTTAATTATAATTTTTGAATAAAGAATCATCCTAGAAATATAATACACATTTGTAGAAAATCAAATATTAATTTTATTAATTAATAAAATAAATAAAAATAATATTATCAAATTAATAATTTAGTAATTGAATATGATTCTCTAATATAATATATTTGAAGTGTATACTCAAATTAACAAATTAATCCTTTTTTTTTTTTGGTAAATTTCACTATACAAAATGAAAATAAATAAAAATGCCATTGATACTGTTATCTCATTCTTAATTAAGCAAGATCTAGTTTCTAAATTAAAATCATCATAATTGATAAATTTCCATATATACATAAGAAAGAATCCAACGTATGACACAATGCCATACAAATAATCCAACATTCAATACAATGCCATACATAGTTGGTAAATTGCCGTTTGTAAAACAAATATGCTTTTAGAAAATAATCACTAAGAAATTATTAATTAATGTCAAAACTTATATGCTTCTAGAAAATTATTTTTTACAGTTTGAAGAGAAAAATGTATTTATTTGGAAAATTATGAAATAACATGTCAATTTTAAATCATTTCTAAACAAAAGTCTTGATATTGAAATTTTTTTAATATAATAATGAAAATAATGCAATAAAACAAAGGAAAAGTACAAATGAATTTCCATTGCTGTATATGGCTGACCAAGTCAAAGTACCTCAAAACATTGGACTTTTCAAATAAAGGACCACCACTACAGCACTAATATATTTCTTCTATTTATTTATCAAGTCAGCCGTTAATATTGTTTTTGGGTCTCACCCACTAAAGTTGCAAGTTGCAAAGTGGACTAACTCGCCATTTCTCTTCCATTAAAAAGCAGAAAATTACTTCTTAAACTTAATTTTATAATTAAAAAATAATTAATTATTAAGAGATGTTTGTATTTTGATCGATTTTACTAAAATTCTTTATATTTTTAAAAATATACTAATTTTTTTTTATATTTTAACTCCGTTAAAATTTGAGATCATTTTTATATAAAAAATCTAAAATATCTTATTTTTAACCTAATTTTCATTCAAATATTATTACTCCCAACTAAATTAAAATTTTCATTTTCATCACTATCACCACAGATTAATTTTTTAGAAACTCAGTAACTAAAACTCAAAACCAATCAAATATCAACAACCGAAAATGAAAAAGAAAAAATAAATCTATGAAAAAAATAATAAAATTACTTATCCAAAAATAGCAACAAGGACCACAAAAGAGCAATGTGACCAAATTAAACTAAAATCTGAAAATAATAATAATAATAATAACCTACCAGAAATACATAATCAAATTAACCCACAAACTATGCCTTTATCATTAGGAACCATCAAATCCTAAAAACTCGTTCCACAGTAAGACTAAAACGTCCACGATTCAATTTGTATCACTGAATCATGGGCCCCAACGCTACTTCAGCTCTGAATCAACGGCGTGAAAATCTGATCCAATTTCTCCTTTTCGAGATCGAATCTCTAAATTGAAGCTAGCTCCAAAATAAAGGCACAACTGAAGAATCCTTCGATCGATGCTCGATCATGGGAGGCGGCTGATGGATGACTCAAATCATTATAGAATCAAGGGTTTTAGACGGACTGAGAAGGAGTGAATTAGCGGAGCTTCGATTGTCGAGCGAGTTATGCTCCGCCGAGCAGTTCAATATTTCTACCACCATCGAGGTCATCGCTAGCGAAGCTAAATTCGATCGCAAACTGGCTGAATCTCAGCTAGCTTTGACCACAGCATCCCAAATTCTCCACCACACCTCCGTCTTATATGTTAATGTATGTTATTATGATACTTTATTGACTCCATAAACTTTCTTTATGTAAGGTATATAAAAATAACATAAATTTCCATCTAAATGAAGATATTATCAAACTATGTGCAAATCAAAATCTCATAGATAAGATATATTATCTAACTTTTCATAGGTGTTTTTATGTCCTAAGCATAAAACACGATCAATCTTGCATTTTTAATGAATTATGTCATTTATGCTTTTGATCTCACTTCTGTTATGATATTTGAATTTTGAAATACGATAAAAGATTATGTTAAGAATTTCTATCGATTTGCCATATTATAAATATCTAATTATCACAGATGATATAATTATAATGAACCCACATCATTAAAGTGCCTCATGTTATTTATGTATCTAATTATTATGTTATCTTTAATAAAAAATTATAATTATCAATCTTTGCCTTTAGCCTATAGGAGCCAACCTAGCTAAGGCAATATCCTGATGTAGGAGTGATAAACTATATATATGTTAGTAACCAAACCTTCTTATGTGAGATAACCTTATGATTACCAAGCTTTTAAAGGTATGGTAATATGTTCTCTACTCATTGAGTTTACTCACCCTCTATTTATTCATGATTTTAAGATAGCAGGTAGCGGATGGATAGTTTAGGTTCTTGCCCTTCTTTCTTCAATAGAAAATTTTAGATATCCATATATGCTTTCAGTTCTTGAAGTTCATTACTGTCTAGTAGCTCCACGGTTATTTTTGAAGATATTAACATTTATTTGGAGATTGTATATGTAATCTTTTGTGATTTGATAATTATATTCATTTTTTTAAACATGATATATGATATTATAATTATATATTATATGATAATGCCTTGATCAATGGCAGATTCAGGAAAATAAAATGGTGGTGACGAAAATTAAAGTTCACTCCGACACAAATATGGTTAAATCAATAACGGCAGCAACAGTAATAATAATGACAATAAAAATAGGATCAATCATACATTAGTAAATGGGAGATTGAACACAAAAGGACATAAACTTTCATTTGGGTTAAACAATAACCTTTTTAAATAGAAACTTCTTGGTGTATTTGGTTTTATTTGGTCACTTTATATTATTTACACCTCAGCATTTGAAAAAAATGATAATTATTCTCTATCATTTTAAGTATTATTCAATTATTAATTATATGCATCCTCTAGAATAATTGTGCAAAGTCACTTATATATTTTAAATGGAAAAACACTCTTTTTTATGTAAATTAATGCTTTAGTATACTAAAACTGTTATTTTCTTTTTAAATTTAATTTTAAAATAAATGGAAAGCGATTTTTTTTATTAATATATTGACTTAATATTTTGTAGTCTTGACCAAATTTATTAAATTTTAATAAATAGATAGATTGTCTTTTAATCTTTAAAAATATAAAAAATATTAAATTTTTCTTTTATTTTTCAGATTATTTCATATATTAACATTTAAAATTAATAATCTATATACTATTATTTTTAAAAAATTAATTTAATTACATATAAAAATTTAAGATTTTTTTGCCCATAATAACAATATAATCTTTATATATATATGTGTGTGTGTGTTAAGGGGTAGGGGAACTGGCCCCCTTGGGCCATAATCCAGTACCGCCACTAATATTAATGACTATTGGATACCGTATGTAGTTCACTGTATAGATGATGATGATTACGAATGATAGTTTTCAGTTATAGAATGAGATATTTCATTGATTATATTATTGGAATTAGACCTAATTCTGTTATTATCATGCCAGATTATATTTTCACCAGTGGTTGATAGCGTTAAGCTTAGGTCTGCACTACAATAATCATAGCCCCTAGTAGGATTGTAACAACGTTGCTCATTCCTTAAAAAAAAATTATCTGGATCATCTGTACTTTTCACTTTCACCAATTCTTCAAACTTATTATTAAAGTACTTGTACCCATAAATACTATCATCTTCAGAGCTATTTTTACTGAGGTACATAGCTCCAATTTCAAGATCTCTATTCAAGAATGCACTTTTTGGATTCTTGAATATAAATGGAGTCATATGGCTATATAAATTCCTTATCTGACTCGAGAACTTATTCTATATTGTTAAAAAGACTTTTATATGATATAAGTACATAGGATACTGGCTATAAACCATTATTTCAAATAAAAATAATTAAATTAATTAAAAAATAATTACAACCATAAAAAGAGTGAAGATTTGAGTGATAAATTGAAACCTCCAATTCCATTTATTTAATTTATTTTTTAAATTTATTTATTTATATATGTCCGAATTATTATTATCTGTCCAATTTTCTTTGGGCAATCATTAAACAAATGGATATAGATATATACCCACTAAAAGAAATGATACCCAAAACATAGGAGGAAAAAAAAAAAAGAATAGCATATATCAACGCATGAAAATTATAAAATATAAATTTTTTATATTCATATTATATTTATTTAAAAATGTTATCTTTCTTTTAAATTTTATAATATACATACTACTATTTAATGCACCAAACACCATTAATCACCATTAAAATCCTTCTATGCTTTGCTCGGAAGAGTAGGAATGCTCTGCTCATTTCTGAAGAAATTCTCCGGATCAACTGCAGTCTTCACTTGCACCAATCTATCAAAGTTTCGATTAAAGTACTTGTACCCATAAACACTACCTTCTTCGTAGCTATTTTTACCAAGTTCCATAATACCAATATCAAGATCTCTGTAGTTCAGGAATGCACTTCTTGGGTTCTTCGATACAAATGGAGTCATATAACTATATAGTTTCCTTATTTGGCTCAAGAACTCATTCTCTGCTGTTGTTCCTGCTTCAGCCCAATTTACAGAATACTGAATCTTGTACAAATTTCCTGCTCGATGAGGAAATGGAGCATTTGTGGCTGGAATTTCACTCATTTTGCCACCATAAGGATTGAAAACTAATCCAGTTTTTCCCAATTCGATCATCGTTTGAAAAATCGAATTCAAGTCTTTTTTAGAAATTGGAGTATGCACATAAT
>CANXYC013082170.1:0-13250 GCA_948193065.1 Aleurites moluccanus | reverse complement strand
TCCTTTGTGTCACCACACTTTGCACCTAAATTGAATAAGGAAAGGAAATTGTTAGATGTGCCTTTGATGATTGCTACTCCTATGGGTGAGAGTGTTGATGTGGATTATTACTATCCTGATTGTGTGATTGAGATTGATGATCATATATTATGTGCTGATCTAATTGAGTTGTCTGTATTAGAGTTAGATGTTATTTTGGGTATGGATTGGCTTACGAGGCATCGGGCAGTTATTGACTGTTATCGGAAGAAGGTCAGGTTCCAGCCTGAGGGGCAGCCAGAGTTTGAGTTTCAAGGTGATATTCAGGAGTTCAGGGTTAATATGGTTTCTGCTATCCAGGCTAGGAGCCTATTTGGCTCATGATAGATGTGCAGAAGTCTTCTGTACATCTTGATCATATACCGGTAGTTCAGGAGTTTCCTGATGTGTTTCCTGAGGAGTTGCCAGGATTGCCCCTAGATAGGGAGATTGAGTTTAAGATTAAGGTGTATGCAAGCACTGACCTTATATCTATTCCTCCATATAGAATGGCTCCAGCTGAATTAAAGGAATTGAAGGTACAATTATAGGAGCTATTTGATAGAGGGTTCATCAGACCAAGTAGTTCTCCTTGGGGTGCATCGGTATTGTTTGTAAAGAAGAAAGATGGTTCTTTGAGGATATGTATAGACTGTAGGCAGCTGAATAAGGTAACAGTGAAGAACAAGTATCCATTGCCTCGGATAGATGACTTTTTTGATCAATTGTAGGGTGCTAGCCATTTTTTGAATATTGATCTGAGGTCTGGGTATCACCAGTTGAAGATGAAGAAGGGTGATGTACCTAAGACTGCTTTCAGGACCCGATATAGGCATTATAAGTTTTTGTTATTGCCATTCGGGTTGATCAATGCACCGACTGCTTTTATAGATCTGATGAACAGGGTGTTCAGGTTATTTTTGGATAAGTTTGTCATTGTATTCATTGATGACATTCTTATCTATTCTAGGAGTAAGGAGTGGCATGTGGAGCATTTGAGGATTGTGTTACAGACACTTCGAGAGCATCAATTGTATGCTAAGTTATCTAAATGCCAATTCTGGCTAACCGAAGTGTGTTTCCTTGGGCATGTGATATGCAAGGAAGGGATTAAGGTGGATTCTCAGAAGATTGAAGTGGTTGCTAATTGGCCTCAACCTACCAGTGTTCCTGAGGTTCACAGTTTTCTGGGTATGGCAGGGTATTACAGGAGGTTTGTGAAGGATTTCTTCAGGATTGCAACTCTATTGACTAGATTGATGCGAAAATAGGAGCATTATTTGTGGAATGATGAGTGTGATCACAGTTTTCAGACTTTGAAGTATTGCCTCACTAGTGCTCTAGTGTTGGCATTGCCAATAGAGGGGTAGAAATTCACTGTGTATTATGATGCTTCTCGGATTGGATTGGGGTGTGTGTTGATGCAGAATGGTAAGGTGATTGCTTATGCTTCTCGTCAGTTAAAGAAGCATGAAGCAAATTATCCGACTTATGATTTGGAGATGGCAGCTGTAGTATTTGCATTGAAGATTTGGAGACACTACTTGTATGGATCGAAATGTGAGATATATACTGATTATAAGAGTTGACAGTATATATTTCAACAAAAGGATCTGAATCTTCGACAGTGCAGATGGCCGGAGTTACTTAAGGATTATGACTATGAAATCCTTTATCACTCGGATAAAGCCAATGTAGTAGCTGATGCACTAAGCAGGAAGTCCGTGAGTAGCCTGGCTCATATCATGGTTGGTAGGAGACCCTTGATCCGAGAGATGAGGGATTTGGCAGATATGGGTGTGGAGTTGGATTTGGGATCCCAGGATCGGAACCAAGCTCTGATAGCCCAATTTCGGATGAAGTCACTGTTACTTGATGATATTAAAGTGGCTCAGGATAGGGATCCTTATCTACTGAAGCTTAAGAGAGATGTACAGAGTGGTAAGATGACAAAGTTTACAGTGGAGGATGGTGTATTGAAGTGTGGGAAGCGTATATGTGTACCTGATATGGATGGGCTATAATATTGGATAATAAGAGAGGCTCATTACTCAACATACAGTGTACATCCAGGGATTACCAAGATGTACCATAATCTGAGAGATGTATATTGGTGGCTTGGTATGAAGAGAGATATGGCTCAGTTTGTTTCCAAATGCTTAGCCTGTCAACAGGTTAAGTTTGAGCATCAGAAGTCATCAGGGTTGTTTCAGAAGATTGAGTTGCTAGAGTGAAAATGGGAGTAGGTTACTATGGATTTTGTAGTGGGTCTACCGAGGACTATGAGGGGTTATAACTCCATATGGGTGATTATAGACCGGTTGACAAAATCTGCTCATTTTCTGGAGGTTAAGACCAGTTATACGGTAGCTCAGTATGCACAGTTGTATGTGGATAAGATTGTGCGACTTCATGGAGTTCCTTTGATGATCATTTCAGACAAAGGTACACAATTTACTTCACGGTTTTGACAAAAATTTCAAGAGGCTATGGGTACCCAGTTACGGTTCAATACTTCTTTCCATCCGCAGACTGAAGGGCAGTCAGAGAGGACAATCCAAACTTTAGAGGATATGTTTCGGTTGTGTGTTATGGATTTCAAAGGTAATTGGGATTACTATCTGTCATTGATTGAGTTCTCTTTTAATAATAGTTTCCACTCTTTTATTGGTATGGCTCTATTTGAAGCACTATATGGTAGAAAATGTAGATCTCCAGTGTGTTGGGTGGAGCCAGGGGAAAAACAGCTTGAGGGCCAAAGTTGATTAGGGAAACTATGGAAAAGGTGTCTATGATCATAGATTAGATGAAGACTGCCTTCAGTCAATAGAAGAGTTATGCTGATCTAAAGAGGAAGGATGTATATTTTATAGTTGGTGATCATGTCTTCCTTAAGATCTCACCGATGAAGGGTATTATGAGATTTGGGAAGAGGAAAAAGTTGTCACCAAGATTTATAAGTCCATTTGAGATTCTTGAGAAGATAGGTAATGTGGCTTATAGATTGGCTCATCCACCCAATATCAGCTATGTACATCCAGTTTTCCATATCTCAATGTTGCAGAAGTATGTGTTTGATCCATCACATATATTGGAGGTTCAGGATGTGGGTCTCAATGAGGACTTGTCGTATGAGGAGCTACCAGTGGAGATAGTTGATCGACAAGTCAGACAGTTGCGGAATATGGAGATCTCAATGGTAAAAGTGCTCTGGAGAAACAGTCTATGGAGGAGTACACTTGGGAGAGTGAGCAGGAGATGAGAGGCAGATATCCATTCCTATTCCAGCAGTGAGACATATATTTATTAAATTTGAGGACGAAAATTATAGGGGGTAGAATGTAATACCCTAAAAAGTTATAACTTATATGTATGATTTAATTCTCAGTATGTGGTTCAAAAGTCTTGAAATAATGGGAAATAATTTTAGAGACACAGTTAGAAAGCGAACTAGTTATTTTTCCGGAAAGCGGCAGTGTCGGAAACACTGCCGATAAATTAGCTGTCCGATCAACAGAAGAATTTCTAAATTGGACTAGGTAGCAAAAGTTCACCTTAATGCATGTGAAATTCTGGTAAAAAGAAAGAAGTGAAAAATATTTAGGAATATTGAAAAAGTAACCAATGGCAAAATTGTAAATAAAAAAAACTTTAAGGTGAATAGTGGAAATTAGTCCGTCGAAGTTACAGAATGACTCTGAAACTATTTTTATAAATAAGTATAAATTAAAATAAGCTTATTGACTCCTCACATTGAAATTCAAATCCTGACATAATTGACAGAATAAATTACAGAAAAAGTTGGGGTCAAAACCTAATTAATTGAAAGTTTAATGACTAAAATATAATTTGCCAATTGATTTTAGTATAAATACCAACACTTAGAAAATTTTTGCATCTTCTTCTTCATCTTTTTCCTTTGTCCGAACCTTCCCTCATCCTTTCCCATCCAAATTTCTTCATTTTATACCAAATTTTCTTAAGTAAAATCATAGAAAAGTTAAGTTCCAACCTTATTCTATCTATCTTCATCATTAATTGACTAGAAAGCTTAAAGGAAACTAAGGAGGAATTGATTGAAAATTTCAGCAATCTCACCATCAAGAGATAACCAATTAGTTTGTTTATTTTTATGGTCTAATTAGATGATTTTAAGGTTGAATTGAACGGGTTTTAGGTTAGATTGCATCAATTGATGCAAATTGATGAAAATGCCTAAACTACCTAGCTTGTTTGAAGTTGTATAAAAGGGTTTGATGATTTAGTGTTAGTTTATGTTAATTGATGTTAGAATATATCAATTGGAGGTTAATAGGCAACTAATTGGTGGTTAATTTGATGTAGAACACAAGGTTTGACAAAGTTGCCCTAATTGGCTCAATTGAAGAATTTGGGTGGAAAGCAATTTTCCAAAGCATTTGGAAAGTTTAGGTGAGTCTTATATGCATCAAATAATATGCTTAATTCCTTAGATTGATTATTGGAATTCATATAAAATTTTCTTGTTTTGGCCGAATGGGTTATTATTTGTCACACCTCAACTCCAGTGGTGCGACGGTCCTAGGGCAAGGGTAGGCTTAAGGCCACCACAAACCCGTAGAACTCACATATCCTGGATCTCATATACATTTACATCAAATATAAACATCATATAATATCATTTCATAATCTATATAAGCATAATTCATATCTTTCTTTTTATATCATTTCATAAATTTTCTATTGTTCCTTACTGATCAAAAGATGCATCCCACATCACTAAGGAACAAGAGTAACCCAATAAGTCATACATCAAAATATTATCATCCTCAAATGACTAACTACGGAGCTCTAGAGTATACTCCCAATATACATTTCGTCATAATACCATTCAATGAATATACATAATCATATTTCAAGATAATTACAATGAAGGCTTCTTGGAAGAATGAGTCAAGAAGCTTGATCTTCTTTACTAGCTCCCTCACAAGCTATAATATCACCTGAAATCCACAGAAGAGGAGTGAGCATTAAACTCAGTAAGATATGAACATGCAATAAGAAAGAAATACATAAACATATATATATATATATATATATATATATATATAATTTGAAAGAAATAGAAGAAATAGCAATTCCAAGAACATGGATACCAATCAGAAAGTGATTAGGCTTACAAGAAACAAAACTGCTCACAATCGAATAGCATTGTCAAATATCATGGTAGAGCTACAGAGTGCATCAGTAGCCATGCAATCTATCACAACAGAGTGCATCAGTAGTCCTTGCTACCTTATCATAAACGCATGCTTGGCCAGGCATACGCCTAGAGCTCATGGTCCCCTCTAGGTGGAACACTGGTACAGTAACCCTAATAGCTAGGTTCCCAAAGTGCACAATGGACCAATGCATTTACTCTCATTGGGAAGAGCATTCTATCCATAGGGTCATGTGGTTTCATCTCACAAGAAAATACCGATCACAAGACCATCAATATATATCATAATTTCAATCAAGTGTAACAAGTAAGAAGCAAGTAGGAATCATGTGAACTTGATCCAAGAAAATTGACCAAGTCACTCACATTATATACATATATATGGTAATCACATGAACAAGTGAGAAAATCTCGGTTTTAGGATATCATAAATTTTCAATTAATAGCTCAATGATATAAATATCAAATATGCAAGAAACATATGGTTTAGCATTATGAATATTCGGTCATATTATTTCAAGAAAGTAGCAAACAATTGCAATGTTCATACTTACCTGAACACAATTCTCCCAAATTTCCTTTAACAATTTGCCCACAATGATTTCCTCAATTTCCTTAATTTCCTTCTCCTAAGAAATTTCTAAATATACAAAAATAGGGTTTTCTTAAATCAATAATATTCAATATGATTTCTTAATAATTAACCATCTTAGAGTTTCTCTTCTTAATTCCCAATCATCAATTAATTCATTTCTTAAAGAAAAATCTACATTTAATTCGAATTTACTGTTCATATTACTATTCATGACAGTTCATTAATTCAAATTTCTCTAACATTAATTACAATGTATAACCTTAAAATGCTTGCAATAAATTCTATATACCTTTAATTGACTATTCTAACCATCAGAATTTATTAATCTAACAAGAATTGACATTTAAAGAAAATTTACCTTATTTCTCCAACACTGAATTTCCTGAAATATTCTGCTTGAATCTGACAATTTTTGCCTTGAATATTCTAATCTAGAGATCTAATGCATTAATTTTAAATATTAATGCCTTAGACAAAGAAATGGAATAAATCAGAAAAAGACGGAAGAAGAACGAAGAAAGAAAAAAGAAAATCATACAGAAAATCGCTACTGAGCACTGGGTTAAATAGGCCACTGCGCAAAAATCCTGCTCGCCAGCTCACCTCGCCAACTTGCTTCGGAAATGCTACCTCGCATAAGCCAGCTCACCATTCCTACTTCGCACTTCCCAGCTCGCCAACTGATCCGGCAATGCCACTTCGCAAAAGCTACTTCTCTAATCCAGTTCGCATATGTCACCACGCATATGCTGCCTCGCCAAGCTCTCCTCATGAACTCTTCCTCGCATATGCTACCTCGGCAATGCCTCTTCGCCTCTTCACCAACTCACTTCGCCTATCTCTCTCTTTGTCAAACTCTGCTTGCGAACTACCACTTCGCACATTCCCTCTTCACATAATACCTCTTCGCATAATGCCACCTCGCCTTTCCTCTTTGCCAAATCCTCTTCTCATATGCCGCGTCGCATATGTCTCTTTGCCAATTGCCACTTCCTCAATCTCTCTTTGCCACTTTGCTAGCTCACATTGCCGGCTCGTAAAATGCCACCTCACATTTGCCGCTCGCCATAACCAGATCCTGCTGAGCTAAAACTCTTCCTCGGCAACTTATACTTAACCAGCTTGCAAATGAGCTACAAACATCCAAACTTTCTAATTCTTTTTATCACTTAAAATAGACATATAAGGGATCAACATATCCAAAATTCAAATCATTAAGGCATCTACACTGAACATGATGACTCTCTAAAATCACCCAAACTTACTATCCCAAAATCCATCCGAACAAACCTGAAAAATTCTACTCTTCACTGAATTATACTTATCCAAAATTTCTGAAATTTTATGGACAATATCACAACACATAATGGAACATTTCTCATGTTTACACTTTTGGCTCAAACAATTTCAGTCATTCCCAGAAATTTCAAACAATCACAAACTTCTTGCAGAAATACTAAACCAGACAAGTCCTGCTCAAGGAGACATAACTCCTCACACACAAATAATTTTACCAAGCCATTTTACAGAATTTAAGATGAAACATAAATTCATAACTTTTATGTTTTACACTTTACCAAATTATTTCTTTAAGATCAAGCATTCAGCCTCATAATATTCTGCAGCCAAAATTTCTGGATTTCTCAAATATTCTCATCCTTAATTAATTTAAATTCATCAAATATACAATAAATAAATACAACAAAAATGGCAGATGTTACACTCTTTCCCCCTTAAATAAATTTATCCTCGAATTTATAATAACCTACCTCAAGCCTGAAAGAGATGGGGATATTTATCTTACATGTTTCGCTCACTCTCCCATGTACACTCTTCCATAGTTTGGTTTCTCCACAAAACCTTAACCATTGGTATCTCCTTATTCCTTAGGTTCTTAACCATTCGATCCACAATGGAAATTGGAGTTTCTTCATATGTCAAGTTCGGTTGAAGGTCCACTTCCGGCACTTGTAGCACATGGGAAGGATCGGCCACATACTTCCGAAGCATCGAGACATGGAATACCGAATGCACCTTATCTATGTTAGGAGGCAAAGCCAACTTATATGAAACCTCCCCAACCTTACTACGAATCTCAAAAGGTCCAACAAATCTTGGAGATAGCTTTCCTCTCTTGCCAAATAGTAGAACTCCATTCATTGGAGAAATCTTTAAAAACACAAGATCTCCAATGGAAAATTGAAGATCCTTCCTCTTTGGGTCTTCATAGCTCTTTTGTCGACTAAAAGCTGTCTTCAATCTCTCTCGGATCAGTGGAATCTTTTATGAAGTATATTGTATCAATTTCGGTCCTTCGATATACTTGTCTCCAACTTCATCCCAACACAATGGGGATCTGCATTTCATAAGGAGACATCTGAATCATGGAATGATAGCTGTTATTGTAGGCAAACTATATCAATGGTAAGTGAGCATCCCAATTCCCTCCAAAATCTAGAATACACATCCTCATCATATCTTCAAGAGTTTGGATGGTCCTCTCTGATTTCCCATCTGTTTGCGGATGGAAAGCGGTACTGAAATCAAGCTGAGTACCCAGACATTCTTGCAATTTCTACCAAAACCTCGAGGTGAACTGAGTACCTCTATCATAGATAATCGAAACTGGAACTCCATGAAGTTTGACAATCTCATCCACATAAGTTTGGGCATACTGAGAAGCTCCATAAGTTGTCTTGACTATTAAGAAATGAGCTGACTTGGTTAATCTATTTACAATAACCCATATCGAGTCATAGCCCCTTGAAGTTCTTGACAATCCAACCACAAAATCTATAGTCACCCTCTCCCATTTCCATTCCGGCAATGGCAACTCTTGGAGTAATTCTGATAGTTTCTGATGCTCGAACTTGACTTGCTGACAAGTTAGATATTTGGATACATATTCTGTAACATCTCTTTTCAGTCCACTCCACCAATATGAATTCTTAATGTCATGGTACATCTTTATTGCACCTGGATACACATTATACTTGGCATGATGTGCTTCCTTAAGAATTATATCTCTTAAATCATCAAGTGCTGGAATACATAACCTGCTACCATGTCTTCACATGCCATCAGTCACATTAAATCCTAGAGCTTTTCTGATCCCACATCATTCTTTATCTTTACCAACTGAGGGTCTTTATCTTGAGTTTCTCTAATTTAATCAATGAGATTCGGCTTGACTTGGAAATTTGCCAAAAGCACTCCTGAATCTCACAATTGCCCTATGTTATCTCCCATAATTAAAACACTGGGGGGTTTATACATATACCTTAAAAGTATAAAGTTAACTGTATCCATGCACATTAGCGTATCCACTTTAAAATAACTTGCTTCTGCTGCAATTTTTCTGAATAACTTCAAACATTAGCTTGGTAGTTTAATTGGTATGAAATTTTTCACATTTTAAATTCTTCTCTCATCTCCGAACTCTAACAGATCCTTCAAATTCTTAAGCCTTTACTTTACTAATACTTTTAGGGATAAACTCCTCTATCACCAATTTCTTGGGCTATACTTGAAACATAACATCTTGTCACCAAATGTCTTATTAAGAATTTCAGAAATCAAGCCAAAATTACTTTAACACTGCCTAAGTAATAGGTTACATCAGAATTGATATCTATAATTCAATACAAATATGCTTACATAACAATTTATAATACACTTAAAATAGTCAATCCTTAATCCATCAATGGTAGTAGATTATCTAGCCAACTTACCGTCTGAACTTTACATTCTCTTGGAATAAGTAAACATTATCATAACTTAATCTCCAACTAAACATTAGTCAAGTATTAACCATTAACTCTTAGGAAACTTCTAAGCTCATGCTCATACTTATTCTTATCTCTTGACTGTATTATACCAAGCTCATAGCTAACAGATTGTAGAAACTGTTGAGATCAGAAATTATTCCATTTATATAACACAGTTTACATTAGCTCTTAGATATACTTCCAAGTTATAATCTAACCTTATATCATAATTATATTGTACAATATTGCTATCAAATTACCATCCGATAATTGATAAATTCACGCATCTATCATCATTACTTAGATCAATTATACTGGTAAACATGACTCTTATCCGTTATTATATAAAACAAAATCTCCATTTAATTATCAGACATTTCATTAGTCTTATACCTATTAAGAATCATTTACATATATTTGATAATCATCATACACACATACATTCATCACTTAACTTCAATGTTACTTTAAATTATTTATAATTTCTGGCATATATTTTCCTTCATCATATCGATGAAACTAGCTATTAATAATAAATCATAACTTCTATCTCTTTAATCATATACAACTCTTTCACTGACAATCAAACACTTTGTCTCTTTAATGTCATAATTATTCTGTAATGCACAACTTATACTATAAACCTATCATAATGTTACATCCTCTCATAACCATGAAATATACATCAGTCATGATCCCAATTAATTCCTTATAACTTTACAGAGCCTTAAATCATATTATATATCATAAATTAAATTACTATTTCGAATCATTTTCATCTCACCATAATATAGAGGTTCATCCAAATTTCCATATACAAGAACACCATCAGAACTTATCAGAGTCATAAATTATATTAGGCTTCCTCAATTAGGCATACATTCCACTAATCAAGACTTAGTGTGTTACATTCTCCCCTTATAAAAATTTGCCCTTAAATGTCAAAAATTAAAACTCTTACCTGCTCCTCGACCATAAACCCGTAACCATGGCACGTTACACTTTTCTGATCCATCATCAAATTTGATCATATCACCCGTTACCATTATAACATCATGATACTATCATTACACAGTTTATTCATTATAAGTCTCCATCTATGGCTAATTCCAAATTACAAAATTCTTGCTATACCATAGAACTTCCATTATTATACATATCCACTCTCTTTAGCTCACATCATACTCCAAAAATAGTCTTTATATTCCTTCCTTACTCTTAGATTACACAAGGATATCACTTATTAATACTATGATAACTTGTCTATAAATAATCTGAATACTTTATCCGCTAAATCCATATCTAAATTCTTATCATTCACACCATCATAAAATATAGAAGTTATAACTTCAATCTCTTCCTTTAGAAAATATAAGAAATCCCAAAATATTTCCAGTAACTTTTAAACACATACAACTTCTTAGCAAGGTAATATAATGTATAGAAAGACATATCTCATGAATCAATCACCACTGTGCCATTCAAGTCTCAAATCAAAAGAATACCTGTGATTATCAATTTGGAAATCTGAACTTCTTATTATATTGTAGCAAAAATTCTCCATCTACCTCTGCCTATAGAAATTGACCCCGAAGCCTGTGTCATTTGCCGACCTGATCCTTTATCAGCTTTTAAAGTCCTTCTGAAGTTGTCTTAACCCACACCTGACTGTGGACCAATGTTCCTCTCTATCCTTCTGAAATGTAGTTTGAGAAGTTCGAGGTCTAACTCCAAAAGTCGGTTGTGGATAGTTCTTAAGTAAATGATCATGTTGTCCACATCTATAGCATGCTCCTGTCTCATGGAAACAAGGTCCTCTATGGAAATTACCACATGTAGAACATAAAGGGTTCGTCTTATGTGATGTAGATCTGACTGTAGTGTATCTTGTCTGAGCAGCTGACTTGGAGGAATCCTGGCTCTGCTATGATCTCCCAAAAAGTCCTCTATGCCCACTCTGAAGAGCTGACTGCTGAGTTACTCCCATATTCTTCATCCCTTTCTCATGTTTGGAGGAGCTACTCATCTGAACTTTCTCCTTCCCTTTTCCCTCACATCTATCCTTTATCTCCCTAAGCTTCGAGGGCCTAGGCTTAAGGTACCTCTCAACTGATACATCATCTACCTGAGGTATAACTGAAGGATATGTAGGAGGAACTGGCACCTCTGGAATTATCCATACCGGAAGTACCTGTTGTTGTCTTTGCTACATGATAAACTCAACTATCATCTCAGAATTCTACTGTAGTTGATCTATCTGTCGAGCCATGATAGCCATATCTACCTATGGTGCATTAGAAATCTCATTACTTCCAAACCCATTTATCGAACCCTTTTTAAATGGTAACTCTCACCTGAAATGGCCTGGTCTTCGCCCCTTACTATAATATGGAGACATTTCGATGCTGATGAGAAATACAACAAACTTAGACTCACAACACATATACTTAACGCAGATTTACCCAAAAGAATACATAACGTAGACGAGACATGAATCCTATGCTCCGTAGTTATCTTAATCAATACCTATACTAGTGCTCATGCATCTCTATCTATCTTCTAGGCTAAGGGTTATAAACCTAGAGCTCTGATACCACCTTTGTCACACCCCAACTTCAGTGATGGTCCTAGGGCAAGGGTAGGCTTAAGGCTACCATAAACCTGTAGAACTCACATATCCTAGATCTCATATACATTTACATCAAATATAAACATCATACAATATCATTTCATAATCTATATAAGCATAATTCATATCTTTCTTTTTATATCATTTCATAAATTTTCTTTTGTTCCTTACTGATCAAAAGATGCATCCCACATCACTAAGGAACAAGAGTAACCCAACAAGTCATACATCAAAATATTATCATCCTCAAATGACCAATTATGGAGCTCTAGATTATACTCTCAATATACATTTCGTCATAATATCATTCAATGAATATACATAATCATATTTCAAGATAATTACAATGAAGGCTTCTTGGAAGAATGAGTCAAGAAGCTTGATCTTCTTTACTAACTCCTTCACGAGCTACACTATCACCTGAAATCCATAGAAGATGAGTGAGCCTTCAACTCAGTAAGATATGAACATGCAATAAGAAAGAAATACATAAACATATATATATACATATATAATCTGAAAGAAATAGCAATTCTAAGAACATGGGTACCAATCAGAAAGTTGTTAGGCTTATAAGAAATAGAAGTACCGTCTCGCATATGTCTCTTCGCCAA
This sequence comes from Aleurites moluccanus, assembly GCA_948193065.1. NCBI lineage: Eukaryota > Viridiplantae > Streptophyta > Magnoliopsida > Malpighiales > Euphorbiaceae > Aleurites > Aleurites moluccanus. Next base: position 427 of record CANXYC013082170.1, on the reverse strand, counting down.
TTGCCACTTCGGAAATCTCTCTTTTCCACTTCGCGAGCTCGCATTGCCGGCTCGCAAAATGCCACCTCGCATTTGCCAGCTCGCCATAACCAGATCCTGCTGAGCTAAAACTCTTCCTTGACAATTTATACTTAACCAACTCGCAAATGAGCTACAAACTGTGAGGCCTCGCCGAAGCGCCGCTCTGTCCGGGCCCGCCCCGCTCTTTTCCGAAGGAAGAAGAGAGGCATTGGGGCATCAGAGCGCTCATATAGGGGCAATTTCCCACGGAGGAGACGAGCTTAGTGCCTTTTTATTCGAAAATGATTTTGATTGAAGTCGCCACCTTAAGTTATTTTTGTTGGGAAAATTTAAGGTAAAAACCCATTTTGACTCCAATTTTATCCCAAAGGAAAAATGCACTAGTCCTTGAAACCAAAGAGGATTC
>CANXYC013081871.1:0-10706 GCA_948193065.1 Aleurites moluccanus | reverse complement strand
TGTTTGAATGAGATTCAAGCAAAACATGCAAATCCTTGCAAGTTAAGGATTACAAGTCCTAATGTGATTAGGATTACCTTTTCCTTATGGAATTAGGTGTTGGGTTAATTAGTAAAATTAATGTGATTAATTTATTAATATTCCATGGCTATTAAATGATGATTTAAGGTCTGGAACTCCAGAATATATTTTTGCAAAATTATTTTTGTACGAAACTTACGAAATTATTTTATTAGTTACGCTTATAAAATAAGTTTTTGCAAAATCTTTTAAAATTGTTTAAAAAGAATATTCAGAATTAAATCTAAAATTTCTATGATGAATATAAGGTGTTTTTAAATGGTTTTTATTTTTATTAAAACACTAGACCCTGTTGAAAATTTTAAAAGTTAAAGATTTTCCGATTGAAGGTAACTAGTAAAATGCTACATGAGATGTTTAGCAATTTTATAAATTAATTCATAAAGATGATTTTAATTAATTATTTTATAATTATAAATTCATTTAAATTAACTTTTGAACTTTTAAAATAAATTTTGAATTTATTTAAAATCAATTCAATAAACCAAATCCGAACCGAAAAGGAAAAAGCTGCTGAAAAAAAAGCAAAAAGAGTTTTTGCGATAATTTCTTTAAATTGTTTTTAGAAATTGCATTATGTATATATGGTTGGCATGATGGCATAGATATGGACTTGACCAATATGATTGTTCATGCATTTGATTAATTTAGTCTTGTGCGCCTTGGTTGCCTTTTAGATAGCTGTAATAGTTAGTTTAAATTTTCTTCATTTTTCAAAGGTTATGTAAAAGTAGTTTTACTATAACACCTCAACCTAAACCTTATCGGACCCTTAAAGAGGAAGTTAGGGGGGAAATTTTTCCTTTCTTCTGAACATGTTATTATTATGTATTTATGCATAAAATTGATAGTTATGCATGTTATATAAGTTTATTTTATGTATAGAAGTAGTTTAAAGGCTGTTAGGACAAAATCGGAAAATTTTGAGTTTTTGATGAACTGGGGGCAAAATGGTCATTTCACACTCCCTTCGCATTTTGATGGATTTAACACTATATTTTAAGGTAGAAAAGAATTTAAGAAATTAAAAATGATATTATTTAGATTATTTGAATAATAGTTGGAGAAATAAACCCGGTTGAAAATGGTTCCTGGCAAGCTGCTCAATTGAGATGCTTGAGGTGCTTCGGTTGAACTAAGGGTAAATTGGTCTTTTCCTTTGAGATATGGAGTTTTAGAGTATATGTAACCTTATGTCATTATTTTAGGCTTCATTAAATCTAGCCATTAGATTAAATGATGAAGAAATGGACGGTTAGACGAATAGGTTTCACAATTCATATCAGAAGCTCAAAGTATAGGATTTCTAGCTTTGGTTTTGGATTTGCTGTACCAAATGTTCATGTTAGCCATCTTAGTTGACTTTGAAGTAACCAATAGTATAAAATTAAGAAAAATGGATGGTTGGATGGCTAGGTTTCACCAAAATTACCATAAACCTAAACCATTTGATCACATTTTTGATATTTCAATTGATTTTTCCCACCTCTCCACTGTATATCATCTTTAACAAATAAAAAGTTGCAGCAAACTCCATTGTTCTTCCTCTACCATTTCGGCCACCATCCACCACCACCATTTCTTATAGTTTTCTTCCAATCTTTTATGGAAATAGATTAATTCCATCATCCTAAACATAAATCTAACCATAGAATTCAAGGAAAAACTTGAAAAAGGAACAAATTAATTCAAAGAAGATTTTGAAGAATTTTTGGTAAGTTTTTTTTTTTTTTTAAGTTCTTTTGATTCAATGATATTTATCTGATGTTCCTTAATATTATTTAGTAATCAAAACTCATTTTGTATGGTTAGAATTCAAAAGATTGGATTGAAACCCTAATAGGAAGAACATTGAATCAAAGTATGATTTTGATGAATTATTTTGATCAAATGTTGTTTATTTGGTGTGTATAACATGAATTGATGGTGGAATGATTGAAACAAATTGATTTGGAATGGAAACTAGCTAGGCCGAAACTTAAGGTGCTTAGGGTTTGGTTTGTACTTTGTTGTTTTAGGTGTTTAAATGAAGGAATGAAGTGTATTTGTCATGAATGTGATGAATTAATGGTTAAATGTTGAAAAATAATCCATTTGGATGATGATGTGTTTTGGCCAAATGTGATGAACTAGGATGGTGAATTGTGTTTTGATGATTGTTAGGTTTAAATGCCTAAATGTTACACATTTGATGTGTTTTTGTGTAAATGATATGTTTTGTAATGATTTTATACCTTACCAAAGCGTTATATGTGATAATAGGTGAACCGTCGAATACTCCTGCTTGGAGTGTCGAGCGGCAGGCCAACTAGGGCTCGGAGGCACTGGATTTGGGAAATAGTAGTTGGATTATGATAGAGGTGAGTCCTTATGTATAATCATGCATGATTTGCATCATATATGTCATATTATTTCATTTGAGCTTTAAAAATGAAGTTTGATACCGTAAATAAGCCTACCGAAATGACCTAAAATGACCTAAACTTTGACGGGCCACAAAATGAAAACCAGAAAGCCAATTAGGCCACCACTTGGCCGAATCATCTAGTCTCAACCTAAGCTTTGAAATGGTACCTCATGGCCCATCTAATTCTTTTTGTAAAATAGTTAACTAGAAACTATTCAAAAATCCCAAAATGGACCTGTAATTTGGGAGCCAGTTGCGATAGCGTAACTGGGCCCCACCAGGCCAATTTTTTGACAATTTCCAAATTTATTCTATTATTCTTCATATATGTATATATGATTGTTCTATTTCTATATGAGCTATAAATATGCTAAATTGACTATTATTTGAAGGCACACTCATATGATATTAAAACAGGGCTATTTCAATGGTATAGCGGGTAAATTTCATCAACTGTGTGCACACTGTGTTTTATGGACCCTTACTAGAGAGGGATGTTATATTCTCTAGTCGTAGGGAAAATATCCCTTATGAGAGTAATGTATTTTGGGGACCCCTACTAGGGAGGGATGTTATATTCCCTAATGCACTTTATGATAGTGCTGAGTACTGAATTTCAAAAAATAATCCAATCCTGTTATATGATATGTGTGCTATCTTGTACATTGGATACTGAAATGGCTTCTATGTAGGTATTTATACAGATATTTGTTTAATTATTCATTTGTTATCTTATATTGAATTCTTCAGGCCATATATGGGCAATTACATTTTTATGAGCATTTACTGCATTTTTATACATCTGGATTCACTGAGTATTTTTATACTCACTCCCCTAGTGGTTTTAAATTTTCATATCTGCAGTGAGGCATGCTTTCTATTGGCATCTCCTACTCCTGCCTTGGAAGTTGCTAGTGATCATATAAATATCAAACTTCAAAAGAATATGTAAATATTGTACATAATAGAGGTTTCATGGTACTGTATATTAAAGAGTGGCATGTAGATATATACGTGAGTTTGCATCTTTATAGTTTTGCATACTTATGATACTATGGATGTATATTATATGTTATGTATAGAAATGACTGGATTTACAGATGTGTTGATATTGAATTGATATTGGAGATCCAGAGAGATCATTGAATTGAGATAGATGTTGAAGTATATAGTGGAAGTGTTTATTGCATGTTTTTCAGCTGGGCATACTTTTTATACAAAGGAGATGCTGCCCAATTTTTTATAGAATTATCAAGCTATATTAAGCTTGTTGTTGAATTGCATGCCATATAGTATAGTTTATTGGGTTCTTCGTGGTACTGGTAGATTAAACAACACCCATACCCTAGGAACATCGCGACTCACAGGTTGGGTCGTGACAAAGGTGGTATCAGAGCTAAAGGTTTATATAACCTATAGTGTATGCATACAAGTAATAATAGAAGTACCATGGAATCTAGGATATTCATATATCATCAAAAATGACAAGTCTTCTTCTTTGTTTGAAATTATGCATACCTATGAACTAAACATTCTTTTATATGTTGATTTGTATTAAGATGCCAGAGAGAAAGGCTAGGCCAGCTAGGCCTAATGATAAGGATGAGTACCATGGGTCTAGTGAGGAAGCAGAGGTTGCTTCCAATGCATCTGCTGTGTGGGGATCTCAGTCTGAGCCATCTAGGTCAAGGAGATGCACTGAGTCTAATTCTATGGGTGAGGCACCCTGGAGACAGGAAATATAAGATAGGAGATAGGAGATTCTACAGACTATCAGAGATCATTTAGCAGCATAGCCTATAGTGGTATAGCCACCACTAGCTCTGGTACAGTCAGTGGTACAACCTGTAGTGCCACCAGCACCCCAGAGAGAGCCAGTAGAGATATAGGGGGGCAGAGTACAGAGAGTGATTCCTAAGGGTGGAGTATCAGTTGGGGAATTCATGAGATTTAGGCTACCTACATTCACAGGGGAGTATGGTATAGACCCTAGTGATTTTATTGACAGGGTTGACAAGATAGTCTAGACATTGCCTTATTCTAAGGAAAGGATTATAGAACTGGTGGGATTATTACTTGAGGTAGATGCTACTACCTGGTTTACAAAGCATGTTGATGCTAACATTCACAGTGATGATCCAATGTCATGGGCTGAATTTAAACAAAGAATGATGGATGAATTTCTGACAGAAGGTCTACAGGAAAGCAACATTATTAAATTTGAGCAACTAAGATAGAGGAATATGTCTATGCTAGAGTATGCCAAAGAATTTCGTCAGTTGAGTAAATATGCTAGGAAGATTGCTCCTACTGAGGATGACCTAATCCGACAATTTAGGAAAGGATTACATGCTACCCTGCATAACATTTTACTGGCTATGGAGTTTACTTCTTTGAGCAGGGCTATAGACAAAGCAGCACAAATGGAAGCAAAATACAAAGAAGAGAGATCTGATAGGGAGCAAAAGAAGAAAGGCAGAGGGGGAGAGTACAGGAGACCTAGGGAGGGGACATCCCAGTCATTTGCATTTAGACCTCCTCCCAAGCTAGTGCAGTCATTGCCACCTCCTAGTATGAGGTAGGATTTCAACAGGAGCATAAGTATGAGGCCATCTATTCCGAGTTATTTCAGAGGTCCTGTTAGACCACCCCAGATGACAGCATCAGTGCCTATTTGTGCTTTCTTTGTAAGGGGACACACAGGGGTATGCCGTATTAGAACAGGGGCATGCCACAGATATGGACAGATTGGGCATTTATACAGGGATTGCCCTATGTGTAGAGTTGCACAACCATCAGAGGCAAGATCTTCCCAGCCTACAGTACAGATGGGTAGAGGGAGTGCTGGTAGAGGTAAACCAGCTGGACAGAGCCCGACTGTGGGACAAACAACCACTAGTAGAGGACAAGGGAGAGTTTTTGCAGTGACTCAACAGCAGGCCAGGAAATCCCATGATACTGTTGTAGGTATGATTTCTATACATGATCTAGTGGCTTATGTGTTGCTTGATTCGGGTGCAACCCATTCCTTTATATCACCTATTTTTGCTTTGAGATTAGGGTTAGGTAGAAAACCTTTACTTGTGCCCTTAGAAATAGCCACACCAATGGGAGATAAGGTTATAGTAGGATATAAGTATGATATTTGTGATGTGAGAATTTGTGATAGATCTTTGCCTGCTGAACTAATTGAGTTACCTGTGTTACAATTTGATATTATCCTGGGAATGGATTGGTTAACTGATCACAAAGCTACCATTGATTGTGCATTAAAAAGAATAAAGTTTAGACCCGATGGGCAAGAAAAGTTCATTTTTTAGGGGGAGGCTAACAATCACATATCTGGGTTAGTGTCTGCATGTACTGCAGAGAGATTGATGAGAAACGAGTGTATTGCTTACATAGCCACAGTGGTTGATACTACAGGGGTAACCAAAGAGTTAGAACAGATTCCAGTGGTGAAGGAATTTATAGATGTATTCCCAGATGATCTTCCAGGACTGCCACCAGAGAGGGAGATCGAATTTGAGATTGAGGTATACCCTGGTACTGATCCTATATCCATTCCAGCCTATAGGATGGCACCACCTGAGCTGAAAGAATTGAAAAAGCAGTTGCAGGAATTGTGTGACAAGAGTTTCATCCGGCCACTAGTTCACCCTGGGGAGCACCGGTGCTGTTTGTAAAGAAAAAGGATGGGACACTGAGAATGTGTATTGATTATAGGCAATTGAATAAGGTGACAATGAAAAATAAGTATCCTTTGCCTAGGATTGATGACTTGTTTGACCAGTTACAGGGAGCTTGTTACTTTTCAAAGATAGATTTGAGGTCAGGGTATCATCAATTGCGAATCAAAGGTGAAGACATTTCAAAGACTGCTTTCAGAACACGGTATGGGCACTATGAGTTTTTGGTGCTGCCGTTTGGATTGACAAGTGCTCCAGCAGCCTTTATGGATATGATGAACAGCGTATTCAGACCATTTTTGGATAAATTCATTATTGTCTTCATTGATGACATTTTAGTGTATTCCAGAAGCTGAAAGAAGCATAAGGATCATCTCAGAATCACATTACAGTTATTGAGAGACCATCAGTTGTATGCAAAGTTCTCAAAATGTGAATTCTGGTTGACAGAGGTTACATTCTTGGGGCATGTTGTGAGCAAAGATGGTATTAAGGTGGATCCACAGAAAGAAGAAGTAGTTGCTAACTAGCCACGTCCCACTACAGTCAATGAGATCCAGAGTTTTCTGGGTATGGCAGGGTACTATCACCGGTTTGTTAAAGACTTTTCCAGAATTGCTGCACCAATGACAAAGTTAACCCGGAAACAAATGAAGTTTCAATGGAATGATGATTGTGAAAAGAGTTTCCAGACTCTTAAAGCCTGTTTGACCACTGCACCGATATTGAGACTTCCTACCGAGGTAGGTAGTTTTGCTATATACTGCGATGCTTTGAGGATTGGCTTGGGGTGTGTATTGATGCAGGACAGAAAAGTGATTGCATATGCTTCCCACCAATTAAAGGAATATGAGGTGAACTATCCCACTCATGATTTAGAAATGGTAGCAGTGATCTTTGTTTTAAAGATATGGAGGGATTATTTATATGGGGTCAAATGTGAGATTTACACCGATCACAAGAGTCTTTAATACATCCTGCAAGAAAAACAATTGAATTTGAGGCAAAGGTGATGGGTTGAGCTGTTAAAGGACTATGACTGCTAGATTTTGTATCACCCTGGAAAAGCAAATGTGGTAGCAGATACCCTGAGTAAGAAATCAATAGGAAGCTTATCCCATATGACTGCTACAGGAAGACCACCAGTACAGGAACTGCGGGAGTTAATGGCTATGGGTTTGACTCTGGATTTGGAATCACAGGGGTAGGAAATAGTATTGGTAGCCAAATTCCAGGTGAAATCATTATTGATAGATGAGATAAAGAACTCCCAGAATGAGGATGCACAGTGTATAAAGATCAGAGACTTGGTTCATAATGGTAAAGCTCTTAACTTTGATATTGAGGGAGATGTGTTGAGATGTAAGGGTCATTTATGTGTTCCTAATGTTAAAGGGTACAGAGAGTAGATTATGAAGGAGATTCACTATTCTCCTTACACAGTCCATCCTGGAGTGACAAAGATGTACCACAACTTAAAGGAATTTTCTTGATGGCCAAACATGAAGGGTGATGTAGCAGAATTTGTTTCTAAATGTCTAACCTGTCAGCAGGTAAAATTTGAACATCAGAAACCTTCAGGTTTCCTTTCGAAAATCCAGTTACCCGAGTGGAAATGGGACCAAGTCACTATGGATTTTGTGGTGGGTTTGCCTATAACACAGAAAGGGTATGACTCAGTATGGGTGATAGTGGATAGATTGACAAAGTCAGCTCATTTCTTAGAGGTAAAGACCACATACACAGCTACACAGTATGCCCAACTCTATATGGACAAGATTGTAAGGTTACATGGGGTTCCATCGGTGATCATATCTGATAGAGGTACTCAGTTCACCTCCAGATTTTGGCAGAAATTCCAGTAGGAATTGGGTACTACATTGCATTTCAGCACAGCATTCCATCCTCAGACAGATGGACAGTAAGAGAGGACTATACAGACATTGGAGGACATGTTGAGATTGTGTATGCTGGACCTAAAAGGCAGTTGTGATCGCTTTCTACCATTGATAGAGTTTTCTTACAACAACAATTACCATTCAACCATTAAAATGGCACCATATGAGGCTCTTTATGGCAGGAAATGCAGATCACCTATATGTTGGGTGAAACTGGGTGAAAACTAGTTAGAGGGACCAGATCTGATCAGAGAGACAATAGAGAAAGTTCCTATCATTCAGCACAAAATAAAGACTGCTTTCAGTAGACAGAAGAGCTACGCAGATCCAAAGAGAAAAGATGTACAGTTTACAGTGGGTAACCAGGTATTTCTGAAGATCTCTCGCATGAAAGGAGTGATGAGGTTTGGAAAGAAAGGCAAGTTGTCACCTACGTACATTGGACCTTTTGAGATATTGGATCATGTTGGCAATATATCATACAGATTAGCTCGTCCACCGAGTTTGGGGCATATACACCCAGTGTTTCACATATCCATGTTATGGAAGTATGTCTCAGATCCATCTCGTGTGCTGCAACCCCAGGAAATTGAAATTGATGAATCACTATCATATGAGGAAGTTCCAATGCAGATTATTGATCATCATACTAGGCAGCCTCGGAATAAAAGCATTCTTATGGTTAGAGTACAGTGGCGTAGCAGAAGCATAGAGGAATGTACCTGGGAGAGTGAGACAGAAATGAGGCAAAGATACCCGCACCTTTTTTAGGAAATAGGTTATTTATCCACCTTATAGCTTTTAAGTAAATTAGGGGACGAATTTATTTGTAGGGAGGTAGAATGTAAGACCTCAGCCTAAACTTGATCATACCCTTAAAGAGGAAGTTAGGGGGGAAATTTTTCCTTTCTTTTGAACATGTTATTATTATGTATTTACGCATGAAATTGATACTTATGCATGTTATATGAGCTGATTTTATACATAGAAGTAGTTTAAAGGCTGTTAGGACAAAATCGGGGAATTTTGAGTTTTTGATGAACTGGGGGAAAAATGGTCATTTCACACCCCTTCGGAATTTGATGGATTTAACACTATATTTGAAGGTAGAAAATAATTTAAGGACTTTAAAATGATATTATATAGATTATTTGAATAATAGTTGGAGAAATAAACCCGATTGAAAATGGTTCCCAGCAAGCTGCTTAATTGGGGTGCTTGAGGTGCTTCAGTTGAACTAAGGGTAAATTGCTCTTTTACTTTGAGATATGGAGTTATAGAATGTATGCAACCTCATGGCTTTATTTTAGGCTTGATTAAATCTAACCATTGGATTAAATGATGAAGAAATGGACTGTTAGATGAATAGGTTTCACAATTCATATCATAAGCTCAAAGTATAGGATTTCCAGCTTTGGTTTTGGATTTGATGTGTCAAATGTTCATGTTAGCCATCTTAGTTGACTTTGGAGTAACCAATAGTATAAAAGTAAGAAAAATGGATGGTTGGATGACTAGGTTTCACCAAAAGTACCATAAACCTAAACCATTGGATCACATTTTTTATATTTCAATTGATTTTTCCCACCTCTCCATTGTTCATCATCTTCATCATCCCAGCCGAACCATCTTACAAAATATGTTCATTCCATGAAAATAAGATTTCCTGATTAATGGGCGGGCTTTAACAAATGTCATTAATTTAGGGGAGAGCACTCAGGTTAATGATAATTTGAGACATGTTTGGTGATATTTGCATATGATGTATATATATATTAAGAGTTGATAGCCAAATGATTAAGTAATCATATGTGATATGAAGGATATGAGATATCCACAATTTGATCTAAATGGTTTATGGGGAGAGCACTCATGATCATTTAGAGATAATAGATACTTATCCACTAGGAGGAACTTCCATATAGGTTCTTCTCGGATTTTACAGTAAGGGCTGTTGATTTGCAATAAAATAGTGGGAGCAATGCATGTAATTTAAAGACCTAATTATCATGCATTCACTCATACTAACTATCTATTTTTACATCTAGGTTGCTAGAATAATGACTCTCCACTTGCAATTGCGCTCTCTAATTGATAACAATAAATTAACTGAATCAAACTTCATTGACTGGTATCGGTCCATAAGAATTGTTCTTAAGGCTGAAAAGATAGACTATGTCCTTAAAACTCCTTTTCCTGCCACGCCACCTGATGATGCCCCACAAGATGTTATGGACATACATAGAAAGCATCATGATGAAGATAGCTTGGCTAGTTGCATTATGTTAGCTGGTATGACCACAGAGCTACAAAAGCAACATGAGGCATGGATGCTGGAACAATAATCTTCCGTCTTAAAGAACTGTTTGGTGAACAGGCTAGAGTTGAGCGATATGAGATATCCAAGCAACTCTTTAGAGCTAAGATGGTTGAGGGTTCATCTGCAGCTGCTCACGCACTTAAGATGAATGGACTAATAGAGAGGTTAGGTAGCTTGGGATTCGTGATGGATCATGAGTTGAGTATAAACTTGATTCTACAGAGTTTGCCGGATAGCTTCTCATAGTTTTTGTTGAACTATCAGATGAACAAAATTGATACCACCATTCCTAAGCTTATTAACATGCTCAA
>CANXYC013080826.1:0-14109 GCA_948193065.1 Aleurites moluccanus | reverse complement strand
AAATATAATTTAAAATAAAATTAATTGTCTATATATAAATATTAATACTTTATATTATATATATATATATATATATATATATATATATATATATATATATATATATATATATATATATAAAGATGAAATTTATTTAAAAATCAATTTATTGAAATGAATTTATATTTGTTTGATCTAACAAGAATTTGATATTTTTTAAACATAAAAAATATTTAAAAAAACTAAACAATTATTTTAGACAAAAGTTTCCAACCTCTAAAAGGTACTTCTAGATAAAAACAATTCTCAATCTTGAAAACCAGAACACTACAATCCAATGTTGTTGTCTTCTTCAAATTCGTATATAAAAGAATAGGGCCTCTAAATTAGCACCACAAACCACCTAATTGTCTCACTAGCAACAATATATTCTTCTTCCTTTCTCAAAATAATAATAATAATAATGAAGCCTCAATTCCTCTTCCTTATTTTCATCCTCTTCATCACTTTCACTAGCAACAACACTCTTTTGGTCACTTCCCAATCATTGTCATCGTCGCCGGAAACACCTCGAAAGAGACCAGATAATGAGACCATATACAAAATCTCTAAGCAACTATGTTGGGGTTGCATTGGAGAGTCATTACAATTTTTATTTGCACATAATTTAGTAAGGGCAGCTAAATGGGAGCTACCCTTAATGTGGGATTTTCAATTAGAGAGGTATGCAAGATGGTGGGCTGGGCTAAGGAAAGCAGATTGCAAATTAGTACATTCTTTCCCAGAAGGAGATTTCAAGCTAGGAGAAAATATATATTGGGGTAGTGGCACAACTTGGACACCAAGTGATGCTGTGAGTGCTTGGGCTAGTGAAGAGAAGTATTATACTTACGCAACAAATACTTGTGTTGAGGGCCAAATGTGTGGGCACTATACACAAATTGTATGGAAAACTACAAGGAGAATTGGTTGTGCTCGTGTTGTTTGTGATGATGGAGATGTGTTTATGACTTGTAATTATGATCCTCCTGGTAATTATATTGGTGAAAGGCCTTACTAATACTATAATTAAGCTTAATTAGGTGTGTGTTGTGTGTGTAGGTGGGTAGCTAGTGAAGTTAATAAGTAGTGTTGGATGATATATAATTAGTGGAGCATTTGCAACATAATTAGTTGTACTAATTAAAGCATAGGATACATAGACAGAATGGATTATATATCATAATGTTAATTTGGTGTTACTTGTTGAATAAAATGGATGTTTATTATGATCTTCTCTTTTATGCATGTAATTTTTGAAAATATTGAGAGAGGAAGTTTTCATGTATGGAAATTCATTTCTAAATAGCCAATAGCCAACCCTTTATTAAATTTATGAGCAGGTAAGTATTTGAAATCTACTCGCAAATAGACTAACATCATCACCATCAGTCCAATTACAGCAAGTTTACCTATGGGTCGGGCATAGAACTCTATTTACAATGGAAATGGTGACGCATACAAGATTGTGACCCTCAATTTAACACTTTCATGAGTGGGCAAGCCATACCAAAATATATTATTTTTTCTTAAATTTGTTGAATTAGGTGATCCTTGTATTTTATATGTCAGATCTAAGGCAAGTCATTAAGGGATAGCCTCAATTCATCATTATTCAAGCCCAAACTATTTATTCACAGTATTGTCAAATCGAGATGTTGATATTATCCAAACATAGTATTTTGATCTAAGATTTCAATTCTTCCATCAGTAAAATATAAACAAATTATTCAGATAAAATAAAAAGAATGATAAAATATTATTTAATTCAAAACTTTTAGTAAAATTAATATTTGAGCCTATATTTTTTTTAGAAAATAATTATTGGGTTATTGACATTTGATTCTATTATACAAATTAATTATTTCATAAATTTTTTTCAAATTTTTCATTAAAAAATTAAAAATAATATAAAATAACTTTTAATTTCAAAATATCCTCATCCACAATCTCTATATTTTTTTCTCCATTTTCTTTTTTTTTTTCAATATTCTTCACTTTCTTTCTTTTCTTTTTTTTTTTTCTTTCATTTTCCATTTTCCATGTTATTTTCTTTTTCTTTCTACTTATGGTAACATTTTCTTTATTTTTTAATTATTTAATTTTTTTATTTTTTTATTTTTTGATCTTGATTTTTGAAGGTTTAAATTCTTGAGATTTTTTTAAAGAAATAAATATTTGTGTGTGGATATTGTAATTAGTGAAATTGTGTGGAGAATAATGGATTTGATGGTGATGAAAAGTAAATAAATTTAAAAAAGAGTTAATTGAATGACATAAAAAGAAAAATTTAATAAAAAATAAATAGTATTTTTATCATTTTCACGGTATTTCATAGAAAATTTAACAGAATAATCAGTTTGTATAATGAAATTAAATATCAAAGACCCAATGATTACTTTCTAAAAAAACGAAAATCTAAATATTAATTTTATAAAGTCAAAAACTAAATAATATTTTACTCTAAAAATAATAATTAGTTTCTATTTAAATTAATAAATATAAGGATACTGAGACATGAGTTAATAATAAGTTTATATTCTCTTAAATAATAAATTTATTGGTCAATTTCTCTCGTTAATATTAAAAAAAAATTAACAAAAAAATTTTAAATTTTTGTCACATCTAGCCTTTTTTTTTTATTTATTTATTTTACTTTATATCTATTCTAAAACAATTCATTTGATATTTACTAAAAAAAAAATAAAAAAGGTCATTTCCTATTAGATCCTGCGAGCCAGGCTGACAATCACGATGCCAATTTATAATAGTTTTTTTAGGAAAAAAAATATAAAAATTTATTTATATTGATAAAGTATATCTTAGTTGAAAATAAAAATATAATATTATATAACAAAATAATAAATTAACTTAGTTTTTTTTTTTAATTACCTCCAATTGTAGTCATAGAGTATTAGAATTAAGAGTATCTTTAATTCATAACGCTAAAATGATGTTAAATTTAGCTCAAAATGATGTAACTTACACAAATTTTAACATAAAAAAAATATTTCTTTTATATTCTTTTTTATCAATCTTAATATAATATTTTTATAATTCCCTCGTATTTTATGTTTTTTACTAATTATTCATAAATAAATATATTTTACATAATAATCTAAAAATATATTTATTAATTTAATAAAGTGATAGAAACTAACAGATTAGAATATTATAATTTATTAATTAAAATGACTTATTTACTATTAATATATTATTTTAAAATAAAATTATATTAATAAAAATCCTTTGAATGATATTTTTAAAAATATTTTGAAGTGTTGGAGTGATATTTTATATTTTGAATGCATATGTCATTTTAATTAATATCGGTGATAATATTTATATTTAATATGAAAATTTAGATAATTTTAATTTTAGTGTTTTCATTTAATTTGAATATTTATTTAATTTTAATTAATATAAATATAAATATTTGATTTTTTTATTATTATTTATAATTTGTATTATTTCAAACATTCATAAAAATATAGGATAGAAAAAAATTATTATTTTAAATAAATTTATTGTCGATAAAAAGTTAAATAGTTTAAATAAAATGAATTTTTTTTTTTTTTTTTTTTTTTGTAAATAAGAAAACTAAATCAAAAATAGAAAAAAAATTAAAATGGTCATATGGTGTTGCACTGTTCACCCACACTAAAAGGCTAAACAATCAAATTTATCCTTAAATTTATTATATTATATTATCAATTTAAATTTTAAATTTTGATTGAAATTAATTAAGCTCTTTAACTTTATAAATTGATTAATTAAATTATTAATTTGATTATTAATAATTAATTAAATTTATAAAGTTAAAAAATTCAATTAATTTTTATCTAAATTTAAAAATTAAAATAATAGTATAATATTATAAATTTTTAAAGTTAATTTCATTTTTATCTTTAAATTAATATGAAAATATTATTATTATTATTTTCAATTTAACTCATGAGTATGATTGTAATTAAATTTTCAAATAGAATAAAATTGATATAAAAATAATTATAAAAATAAATTTATCTATTAAATAATAATTAATCCTTAAAATTTTGCTGATGAGAGGACGCGCGTATGATTGTAATTTTTAATCAGCGGATCATATAAATGGGAAAAAAAGCATAGTAGGTAGTGATGGGAAATTAACCAAGTGTTTGAGTGCATCGGATGCAAAATAGCCTTTATCCTCACTCGACTCGATGGGCTTGTGGCCCAATTGGAAGTTAATTGCAAAGTCAAAAAATAATTAATGTATATATGTGGAATTCATTCAATATTGGCCCGCAACGATATCTCTTTCTACTGTTCTGCACATGATCATTGTGGCCTACTTCCTGTTCCAACTTCTATCTGATAACCACAATCACTTGTTTCTGCCCCAGTTTGGTCCCTTGTTTCAGATTTCAGATCATTTCTGTATGATTAGTTGTTGTTTTTTTTTCCTTTTGTTTTTAATGTAAATTCGACTCCCATGATGCTAAAACTAAAAAGTCTAATGCTGTGAGGACGACTATAATATTATTAAATAAAAAACTGATTAGTTATATGGTTAATTTTCAAACCACTTTATTTAGTCTATCTATAAAGAGGAATAATTCATATCAGAATTATAATATTCATAAAAAATTATCATACATAGTCTATATTGAACTATATTACCAATTTCATAAATTTATTGTTTATGAGTAGTAAATAACTACTGAATTTTGTCTCATCTTTAAATAATAATTAGGTATGCGACTCAACAATTTTTTTTTTTTTTTTATCTTTTCTAATATTAACTATTAACATTACTTTAACGAAATCAGAAAATAAATGTTGGGTGGATTAAAAATTAGTTTTGTTTAAAAAATTAAATTTAAGTAGGTCAAATAGAAATTTTTCTATAAATTAATAATATTTTTAATTAATTTTAGATAGATCAAAAATTAATTTTATATAAAAAACTGTACTTAAATGAATCAAATAATTTTTTTTTTATAAATTAATAAAACTTTTTTTAACAGAATTGGTCCTGATTCACCTGAATCTTATGAGGGCTCCGTCCCTTAATTTAACCATGCAAAATCCTTCAAAAAAAAACTGGAAAAAATGCAAATTTAAGCTCAATGGGTACCCACTACTAATAATAAAAAGAACCATTCAAAAAAATAAATAAAAATAAAAGACTACTATATATATATACATTCTCAGATAAAGAGAGAAACATAGGGATTACGAATTGGAGAATAGTATCTATCAAGAAAATCCAGACATAAAATACTGGGTATAACAGAAATAGCAGTAAGTACTGCTTACAAACTTCTTCATCTACATGTCATTTTCCTTTAATATTCTATTCCTTTTTTTTGTTTTTTTTTTCTCAATATTGGTTCAGCTTATGAAAAGGGAAAATGATTTCGAGAGAAAAAAAAAATGACATCAACAAACACAATTTACCAAACACAAATAATTAATATATAATCTATCTATAATAACATAAGAATTCCATATTTCCATAAAAAAAAAGACAAAATTTAATTAAACAAATATATTTAGTAAGGCCGTTCTCCAATGTAGTTGCCAGGAGGATCATAATTGCAAGTCATGAAAACTCCTCTGCCATTAAAACAAGTAACTCTAGCACACCCAACTCTTGTTGTTTTCCTCCATACAATTTGAGTATAATGTCCACATTCTTCATCCCCATAACAAGAATTAGACCAATAATTATACCATTTTCGCTCCGCTACCCACGCGGTGACTGCCTGAGCCGGAGTCCACCCATTGCCACTCCCCCAAAAAATGTTCTCCCCATAAGGCCCATTAGAATGCCTTAGTTCACAATCACTCCGCCTCTGGTTGGCATACCATTGCGCGTAGCGCGCCAGCTTAGAATCCCAAACTAATGGCGACATTCGCAACGCTGCCCGAGCAGCATTTTGGGGAGCTAAAAATTGGCTTGCTATGCTTAGATAGCCAATTCTTGATTTCACATTTGTAGCTTGAGTTGATGTTGCTAAAACAAGGAGAAGAAAAATAATGGTGAGAGTAGTATAGGAAGAAATATGCATTATTTAGAGAAATTTGGAGTAAAGACTGATTGGGGGAATTTAATTTAGAATTGCATAAGATACATTATATTTATAATTATGAGAAAAATTGGGAGTAGTTGGATTAGGAAAGAGGTATAAAGTGTCAACTATAGATGGGGTGGCACCCATGTTCGATAATGATTGTCACATTTGTTTTTGTGGGGGACAAAGGTTTCAATTGGCTATAACTGCTTTTCTAAGACTTTATAATTTAACAGGAAGCCTTACTAATTATTGAATTCTTTATTTGATTGTTCCACCCTATATTTTGACAAAGGGCCATAGATAAAGACATATAAAAATATTGGGTGGTAGCATTTAAAAACAAATTAAATATGCTATAACTTTATCTTAATGTCATTCTTTCTTTTTGACAATATTATTATTTTTTAATTATAATGAATTGATATCACAATTATGTTTTTTAATAAAAAATTAAAATATGAGAAATTAATATTTTAACTAATAATTTCTCATACAACACAAAACAGACAATCCGCCACTAAATTAATAGTCTAATTATAATTAATTTATTCTATTATTTTAATATATTAAATTCACCTTTCAAATTTATTTAAAGTCGCATATTAAGACATATATACTAATGTTAAGTGTAATGGTAAGAAGATTTCATAGAATTTTAATACTTTGCGGTTTGTATATTCTGTAATTTTTTCTTTTATTTTTATAAAAAAAAAAAGAAATATTTTGAAAGAGGCAATATTAATAAGCTAATTAACACTATATTATTACTAAATTAAATTGATAAGTAGTAAAGTATAATTTAATAATAAATACTTAGAGGATATGGGTAATAGAACCAAATTTGATTGGTCTTCCATGTTAAAAAAAAAAAAATACTTAAAAGTCCATTTATCTCTCTTTAAAAAATAAAATTATTTACACTTCACATGTATTAACTTTTTTTTCAAATTATCAAAATATTTCCTTGTAACCCAATATAAGTACGAGGAATAAACTCATAAATTAACAATTCAAGTATCCCTCATGCTAATTTAGTGTTGGTGTTTGATAAAATTAAAAATTAAGTGTTAAAATATTTAAGTGTACAGGACTGATGGTAGATTACCAGGAGACAAATGTAAAATCATCTGAACCCATAGTGCAGCAACCTTTAGCAGGCTGGCTTCCCCGCCACCAAGCGTTCTGAAGTTAAATACTGATGCATCTTCGCTGGGGAATGACTGGTTTTTAGGTGTAATATTGAGCAATTCAAATGGCCAAGTAATGGTTGCAGGGGGCCAAATCCATTTTAGCAGAAGCTATGGCGCTGCGATATGGTCTCCAATTGGCAGCAAACTCTGGTTTGCAAGGCTTACTGGTTCAGGGTGATAGCAAGACTAATATTGATGGAATTAATGGAAGTTCTCTTCAGGACATTTAGCAAGAGTTTATTTTGGAAGACGTTCAGATTTTGGCTTGGAATGTTAATGTTCTTTCCTTTAGATTTATTCCCAGATTAGCAAATAAGTGGCAGACTCTGTCTCGTTTTCATTCAATTTCTGATGTTGAAACTGTATGGATGGAGGAAGTACCTTCTGAGGTTGATCCTCTCATCTTTGCTGATATTTCTTTTAAATTCAACATAATATCAGTTTCCATTCTGAAAAAAAATAATTCTATACCATTTTTTCTTTTGATAATCTTATTTTATTGAATTAATATGTAAATTCAGTATAAACAACATTAATATCAATGAGTTTTTAGTTATATATATATATATACATATATATATATATATATATATATATGTGTGTGTGTGTTTTTATCTCATTTAATTGATGTATATACTTAATATAGTCAAGTATTTTTCATATATATATAATAAAAAATAATATTGATTTTTTTATTGAAAAAAATAAAAAAATTATATTAACTAAAATATATCATCAATCATTCATCGTTGGATGCATGAGATAAGGAATTGGGGGCTCATGTGTTCAATTTTAGGTACTTAAAATTTTTTATAAAAATTGTAATTTGATAGTGTTTCATATAATAAATCTAATGATATATATTTTTATACTAAACAAAAATCAAATTGATAGCTAAAAATGCATTATAAATATATTAAATCTAGATCGTTAAATATAATACATAAAATTTATAATATATTTTTTTCTATCCATTTAATTTTTGTTTAACATAAAAAATATATCATTAGATTCATTATATGAAACACTATCAAATTATAATTTTTATAAATTTTTATAAAATTTTTAAATATTTAAAATTAAACACATGAGAAGTTGCTGTGTAAAAAGTATATATATTGAATGAATATATATATATATATATATATATGTTATGATTCCAAGGGTTGTTGGAAATATGATTATTTAATGAAAATTAGGGGTGCTATTGTAAAAGCTTCTTCCTTAATTAGTAAACCTTAAATTGTGCCCAAATCAACGGAGGGACTGAATCGCCTAAATTAACGGGCCGGCAAATAGAATGAAAATGTTGAATTGCACCTCTCTACTGTTTCATGGAAAAGGAAACAATACCTTGGCATCAATATATATTTTTCTTTTCATTAAGATGGCGGTGTAATAATAAAAGATGTGAAACATATTAGTTTTAGAAAATTAAAATTAAGTATTGAAAATTTAAATATTGAGTTTTAATTTTAAGTGTTTTTTTTATTAATAAAGAGAAAATATAAAATAAGCTAAGTCTCGCAGGGCCAAACAACACCTATACGAGACCAAACAACACCTATATAATGAGCTAATAAGAGTTGCCTAATATCATGAGGAGGATCATCTAATCTATAGCATTATAAATCATGGTTAAAAGCTTTGTTCGCTATCTCGCCAGTGCATCGATTACCTTCTCGTAGTGTGTGTTTGATTTGGACCCTTCAATTCTTTTTCAACAGGTCTCTGATTTGGTGTATAAGACTGTCAAAATTGATTGGAGTATTAGCATTATCTTCTCAACATAAAACATCCATAATAATTTTGGAGTCTAATTAAAAAATGGCTTGAGATAGTCTAATTCTAAGTGTTTCATAGAGGTGTACATGATATGATTTGATGCTGTATAAATAAATATTTTAAATCAAATTAAAAATCACGATTTAAATAATTTGCAAATGAAATTAAGTGTCCGTTTGACACCGCTTATGGAAAGGAAAAAATAATTTTTTTGGGTGAGAAGCTGATTTTGACTCAATTTACAGTGTTTGATAAATATCAAAATTAATAAAAGCAATTATCTAGATAACTAAAACCCAGGTATTTGGATAAGTTAGAAATTGGAGCTTTTCAGGAAAGCTGAATTTTAAATTAAACGCATAGCTAATTTTAAAAAATTAATAGACAAAAATACCCTTATAAGTTTATAAATAGTTTTTAAATTATATTTTACCAAACACAAACATATAGCTAATTAATTTTAGAAATATCACTTTTAAAAAAATAACTTTTCTCCATATAAAAAGTTATTTTCATAAGTTGTGCCAAACTGGGGCTAAACTATTTACCTATAAAAATCAATATGTAATAAAACATTTTGGTTTAGTTTATAAAACGACTTGATCAATTTAGTTGCATCAAAAAATAAAATTATAATTTCAATTGATATAAAAGATAATTACTTTGATGAATAGTAATGACCAATACCTGGAAGAATAAAAAATGCAAAGGATGAACAATAAATACTAAGTCGTAAAAGTAGTTGATTAACATATGACTGAGAATAAAAAAGTCAAAATAATATGAATAGGTGGAACCGTCGTAAAGAATTAAAAAAAAAAAAAAAAAAAAAAAAAAACAATTTGAAAAGTAAAAATTAGGATAGATAAAAATTATATATATAATTTGTTAGAAGGATAAATAAATAAAATCCAAACTATGATATATATTTAAATAGTTTAGACGGTTTTAATTATCTTTATATCAAATTAAACCATTAATTTAAAAAAAAAAATTAACAAAACCACTTAGAAGATTGAATCAAATTAAATCACTTAATCCAATTTGATCCGATTTAGTTTAGCAATTTAAATCAAATAACGAACCGTTCTAGTGTTGAATAATAAATGTGTTAGAAAATTTTCTAAAAAGAAACTCTAAACTGTGGGTTGGGTCGGTTTCGGGTCAAATTTAGGTTCAAAAAATTTTGTATTTGGATTATCACCGAGTTAAGTCATCATTGAATCGAGTCATTAATTAAGTCGGATAATTATTAAGACGGATCATCTTTTGTGTCAGATAATCAATTGATAGAATTAATTTATAGGTCGGGTCATCATTGAATTTGGCTGGTCATTAGGTTGGATTGCCAACAAATCAAATCCTCAAAAAGTCAGGTCATGATTGAGTTTTGATTGTCATCGGATCGGATTGTTAACGGGTCAGGTCTTTAACTACTCGAGTAACTATCGAGTTTCTGGTCACTATCATATTGGATCATTTTAATTACCAAATTTATCGGTTTAAATTTCAGATGAATTTATTGCACTAGATCACTAAGCCCTTTATCAATTATGACCCATGCAAATATTGATTTCAATATCCAATAGCCATGTTTATCTACCAATTTAAAATAAAATCAATTGGTATATAGTTTGTATATTTAATATATAATCCATTTCCATGAAAAATTCAATTTAATAATCCAACACATTATTAGTTATTATATTTCAATTCATATTTCTATCTATAATGAAAAAAAAAATCATATTTTTTTTTATAATTAAAATTACATAATTTTTTTTTTTATTATTATTGGTTTTTTCTTAAAATCTGTTGGATATAATCATTATTTTTATATGTGTAGATTTTTATGGGAAAAAATAATGAAGTGAATCTATTTCAATGCCCATCTGACATTTTATTTGTGTTGGACATATCCAAATGGAACTGCATTTTTTCAGAAGTAATGGATTAATGCTATTAGATTTATAACTATTTTAAATTTCTTTGATCATATAATTGGTTATGTGAAGTTAGATCACTGCAAAAGTAATTGAGAGAACTTTTAAATGTTACCACATTATATTAAATTAATTTTACACAATCATATGTGTACATAAGTTATTGCAAAGAAAATTTTGGAAATATAATGTGCATATATATATATTTTTAAGTATGAAAATATTATTTCTATATTATTATAATTTAATAAAAAATATAAAAAAAAATACATATATATCACAAAGAATTCATATTAAATTTTTTGAAAAAATTAAGTAAATAATTTTATAATTTAATTTTTTTTCTCATTTATAATTATATGCAGATTTTAGGTTTTTTAAGTATCGGATGGTTTCGGATTGAATTATTTTTAATTTGGGTCATCTCAGATTTCAGTTATTTCGAGTTTGGGTGACCTTCGAGTTGGGTCACTATTCGAGTTGGGTTGCTTTTCGATTGGATTGTGTTCAGGTTTTGGTCATTTTGAGTTGATACAATATTTAGTTTAGATAATTTATGAATTGGGTCATTATTGGATTTTCAGTCACTCGAATGAGTTAGTGAGCAAGTTTTACATTTTCTTGGATCGATTCATTCATAGTTCGAATTTTTGTCACATCGATTAAAATTCGGATATGAGATACTTTCAAATCGGATTATTCAAATTTCTAATTATTACTATTAAAATTAAATAAGATTTAGATCGAATTTTTCGTTAGATGAATCAAATCGAATTTCCGACTTCAGATTAATTTTACCATCTATACTCCTATTTTCATAATATTAATCAGTAATTCCCCCAAGATTATAGCCTTTATTCTCTCTCTCTTCCTCAACTAATTTCTCAATATAAACAGTAAAGAATCATTTTTTAATAAAAAATCAAGTTTCACACTTTAAATAAAATAAAATAAAAAACGATTTTATCATTTTTGTCTTTCCCTGCTATGCAGTTCAAATTACAAATTATTAAGATATTGAAAAATGAAAATGGATCTTGACTGCAAATTTATCTTACATTATAATACCCATATTTTTGAAATATTTTTTTAAATTATATTTTTTTTATAAATAATAATTATTTTATGAATATTTAATTAAAGTTATGAATATAAAAGAATTTTTGGGATTTATTATATTTTAAAGAAATAAATATTTGAAAGTAAAAGGGAAATATATTTTAAAAAAAAAATTAATTTTAATTAGTGTCAATTGTTATGTGTTATTTAATAATTTAATTTTTTACTCAGTTATTTAGTTAAATAAATTGTTTTAATTATTATTATTGTCATTTTAAGAATTTTTAGAAATTAAATTTATATTTAAGTAATTTTTATTAAATTATAAAAAATATTATTTTTTAACTTTTAGTATGTTAAAATGAAGTATATTTTATAAGAAATTTATTAAATATTTATTTATAATTTTTGGATTTAAAATGAATTTTCTACAAATTTTTTAAAAAATAAAATAAAATTTAGAACTAATCAGAGACTGCCACGTGGCAGCCTCGGATTGGTTGCCAAATGTGAGGAGAAGCAGAAGAGGGGAAGAAGAAGAAGGGGGAGAGGAGGAAGACATTACCGATTTCGGCCAAACCGGAGGGAGGTGGTCGTCACCTCCCTTACCACCGTGTAGCCTATCATTAGGAGAGTTTATAGGCACTGGTCTTATCCAATTCCGACCACCAAGTAAGGAGTTATTTTTGTTCAAAATAGCTCTCATGATCATATTTGTCAAAAAATTTCAATTAGCTATAACTCTCTCATTTGAACTCCAAATTGAATGATTCTTATTCTTATGGTTTTGTCTTGATCCTAGCTTTTTTTTGATACGCATCTTGCCACCTGAAGTTTGCCGAAAAAGGAGATCGAAAAATAGAACCATCGGACCTTTAATGGTAGATTTCGGGTCAATTCCAGAGGCCAATTCCGAGGACTCTAATTTTGTTGAACTCCTCTCTTCATGAGCTTTCCAATGACACTAATTTTGTCCCGATCGGAGATCGAAGCCGGGACTGAAAAATATGGGACACGCGTAGATTTTCGACAAATTTTGAGTAAGTAGGTTTAAATTTATTATAAAATTATTTATAAATTATTTGGAGATAAATTTGTGAAAATGGTTGAATATTTGTATTGGTATTGGAGAATTTAGACCGTTAAAATTTAATAACTATGTTTATTTTGAATGGATAAATTAAGATAAATTATTTAGATTATTTAGAATTATTATATAAATTATTTGGACGAGAATTATGAAAAAATATTGAGTTTAGCTTTGATTTTAGAATTTTCGAGCAGTAAATTATTAGGAATTGTGTTTTTATTAAATATAAGAATTAAGATGAATTTATTATATTGATTTAGAAATTATTATGGAAATTAGGTGAATAATATTTATGACATTTAGATACTGAAAGGTTAATTTATTTAAAGAGTAATTTAATGAAGTTGATAATTAAATTAAGTTTGTAAAGAGATTAAATTAAGATAATTATTAAAATTTGGTAAATGGATTACTCACTACTATTATTATTTCTGGTATATCGGTATTGATAGATTAGATATTAAAATTGAGTTGAAATATTTAATTAATTGCAATTTTTATTTAATTGCTAAGTAATTAATTATTTATTTGGATCAAATTATTAAGACATGTAAAGTTAATTATAAATACTTTATTGCTGAGTTAGAGATCCATGAGGAGTCAATTGATTGATAGTATTGGATTTGGGTTGATGGGCTGATTATTAGAAGTATTTTTATTTTTGGAGTTTATGTCCAATTTTAGGGGAGGTTCTGTCGAAATTTCGATAAATTCTCGAAATTCGTTCTTTATATTTCTGAGTCAGTATTTGAGTATTATTCTAATAAATTTTATATGTGGTACATGTATTTCAGACGTATTCCTTATTGTCATCAGGAGACGCTCCAAATAGAGCTAACTGGTTAATGATAGTCAAGTTGTGAGTTAATATATTTTAATTTAACTCTGCATCTAACTATAATAAGTCAGCATTGAATGAATGTGAATATATATATATATATATATATATATATATATATATA
>CANXYC013080486.1:0-48580 GCA_948193065.1 Aleurites moluccanus | reverse complement strand
TGAGCTCCACTCTAAACTAATAGTTAATGTTATCGATTCCCAAGAGAAGACTTTCAGATTTCAAACAATCCACAAAGTCTTGTTCGCCCATCAGGATTAAAGGTTAAATAATAGGCTTCAGTGGTCCTAGACTTACCGATCCAATCAGTGCAAATTGGAAAATATCAAAATTTGACAGGCCTATCAACAGAATAGCTCTAGTAGCTACTAAGACTGCCATAGCCAGATTTTGCTGCAACTTCAAAATTGACCATGTGAGCTTCTCCTCCAGTCACTATCCACTTTACTTTGTTGAAACATAATGAGAATCTAAGGATAAATTTTGTAGCACCCTTACAACCACTCAGATTCAAGTCGAAGTTCATAAGCTCAATTAGCCTCCCAATCATTCAATTATTAACAGAAAAAAAAAAAAAACACTGGCCTAGGCAATTTAACAAACATGTTGAAGGCATGAAAGTCCAAAGTACCACAGATTCAATTTCTTTCTCTGTCTTCTCCACACCTCTAATTTATCCTCTTTTAACATTCCAAACCCATACTCCACAATCACCAATTCAATGATTCCACACCAGAAGCCATCATCACAATCCACAATATATTGATTACAAAAAATACTCTCCTTAACTAAAAGACCCTTCCAGGTATACAAATTTTATGAAACGAAACAGAGCCTTTAATTTTAGGGTCAAAGCAATCAACATTTGGAATTGATGATTTCAATTGAACTATTTGCTTTTCATTTATACCTTTCACATGCACAAAATAATAAGCATTAATTGTATTCAATTTTGGAGAAGAAAATACCTCTTTTAACATATGCTTCTTGGAATTGAACAAATAAATCGATTGTTGTGTATTTTCATTCACAGTATTCGAAAGTGAAAAAGAAATTACTGTTGTTGTCATTGGAATTATTGAATCCATTGAGGGAAATAATTGTTGTTGATTTTCCAGTTTGCCTAGCTCCCATTCATGCTTAAGTTGTTGAAACGATTTCTCCAACTTACCCAGTAGATTACCAACAACCTCCAATCCGGTTTCATCCGAGATTTCCTCCCGTAAGTCTAACCATTGCAGCTCCTTATCAAAAATGTTCATCAAAGTAAACAACTGACACTCTTTGAAAGCAATTTTTTTTTCCAAATTAATCATTTGCTGAATGGAAAATTGGTGCTTGATTTTCGTAACCGATTCCTTGAATTCTTGAATTTGTATATCAAGAATTTGCAATTGTTCTTTCAATTCGTCTATGTAATACTCATCTACCATGATTTTTGAGTTTGTTTTTGTGATATTTTTAGGTAAAGAATTTGAGAATTTTGAGAGAAATCAATTAATTGCAACTCAAATGTTGCTGTGATAGGAACAAAAAATACAGTAGATAGGAATAGAAGAGTAAAGAAGAACAGAGAAGAGGATTAGAAACGAGATAGAAGAGACTTAAAGAAGAAGAGATGAGAAAGAGGATTATGACAAGATGAAAGAAATTAAAGAAAGAAGATAGAAGAAGAAGGAAGAAGAATTGGAGAGAATTTGAAGAGGAGAAGAATGGCAAAAGCAATCCCTAAGATTGTTGCTGCTCTGATACCAAATTGTTATGACTTGTAGTCATAACCATGGCAGCAATAGCTTGAAATTGAGAGACAAAGAAGAAAAATGGAGGAGTAGAGAAAAGAGGAGAAATTTCAGAGATAAAAGAAAAAGACAAAGAGTAGTATTGAATTATCAAATCTTTCTTAGTTCCTTACAATCATATATTCCCATATTTAACTAGGCTACTTACAACCCATATTAGCAATTGACAACATACTCAAACTAATATTTTGCTTAACAAATTAACAAATGGATGAAAGTTATGCTTAAATCACCAGTTGTGACATGTAATAATTTATTACCTTTATCAAATAATTTATTAAAATTTTCATCATTAACTACACTGCAATTACTATTTCAAATTAATTTTCAATTATTAATATGTTACTATTTACTAATTTTTTTTATAGTGCATTACTTTTTTTTTTTTTTAAATAATCGATGTACTAATAAAATATGATCAAGTGGAATAATATTTTCTGGGAAGAATAATTACACCCTAGTGTAAATTTCATTTCACCTTTTTTTCATAAATAAAGGTTAATTCTAATTTAGTAGAACATTATTCTATTTTCAATTACACCTTCATAAACAGTATTTATGTTTAATACTTTATATATAATAATTATAAAAAAATTTCACAGCTGTAAACTTTAAAATTCTTTATTATTATTTTTTTGGGCCATAAAAAGGGGCCGACTATACTTGTTTTCCTAGCCCATCCGCCCAAGCACGCTGATCGCAGGCTTGGAGCTTCACTAATTAATGGGAATATTATATAAATATATTTCTTTTTGACCTTTTTTTTTTTAATTTTACAGTTGATTTTTTTTTCAGATTTATTATTTTTTAGTATATGTTTGGTATATATGCAATATATTTTTAATATATATTTAGTATATATCATATTTTTGAAAAAATATTTTTAGATATGCAGTATTTTTGAAAAAATATTTTTAGGTATATAATATTTTTAATTTTTTTTTTCTACCAGTAAAAATGAAATATTTTTATTTTTTTCGATGTTTTTGAAAAAATTCCGTAATTAATACCGCTGACCAAAATTGCAGTTAATAGTGGCTGGATTATGTATTAGTGATGTATGATAATTAAAAATTAAATATTTTTTCATAACTAAAAGGTCTAAGTAATTTAAAAATTTTAATAATTTAAAATTAAATAATTTTTAATTATTCATAATTTAATATAAGTCTGATTCATTAAAATTTATTAAGAAACTATAATATTTTTACTAAATAATTATAAATTTATTTTATTAAAAAATTATAAGGGTTAATCAAACACTCTTTAAACCGCATAAATTAATTATATGGTATTAATAAAATTAAAAATTAGTGCAGACAAAAAATTAATAAGAATTTATTACGTGACAGCTCATTTATTGATTTTTTTTATCACATTAAGAGTTATTTAAATTGACAATTAATGATTATCAATTTAAAATAAAATATTTTTTTCAATTGATAAAAACTTTAATTTGCTATCGCAACTCATATCGATTTGAAGAAGAAGAAGAAGAATTAATTTTTAATAATTAAATATTTAAACACTCAATAATTTTTTTAATTATTGATATGTATATTTTTAAATGATAATTAAATTTTATAATTAGAGATCTAAACATCCCAAACTCAATTTTTCACTTGGCATAAATTTAATGGTAGCAAATGACATTGACACCATACTAAATGAATGTACGCATATTTTATTTTTTTTATATATGACCATGTATATATTTTATCATTGATTCCTTTATAAATTAAAATTTTGATTCCTTCTTAAATTAAAATTTACTTACAGGATGAGAATTTCATGAAAACAGTTATTTCTAATAATTTCTCCAAAATTAATATTAATTGCTGCAGAAATAGCATGGTCGTATGATGTTTCAATCTAGTCTGGTTAGTTTGAAATTTTAATTTATTTTTAAAATTTTATTTTTTACTTCAAAAATTAAAAGTATATATATATATATAATAAGTCAATTCAACTTACAACACTATTTGTTTTGGATTTTACAAACTTCATTTTTGTAAGAATTTGACTAAAATGACTTTTTGAAAGCTTAAATCAATAGATCATTAATAATAAAATAACTCAACTTTGGAACACTTTATAAGTTGAGAATTGAGGTATACATATTTTTTTTTATTAAACTAATTACTATTTTTCTCTTATAAAATTATTTAATACATTAAATCTCTCATAATTTTTTAAAAATATATCAATTACTCTTAATAAATGCACAATATATTATTAGATCATTTCGTATAATTTTGCCATTAGTTAATTCTAAAATAGCCAACAAAAATAATAAAAAAATAAAAATATCATTACTCTTTATTTTTAATTAATTACATTTTATTTTTTCTTTAAAAAGTTTCTTAAGATTAAAAAATATATTTTCAAATTTTTTGAAAATTTTTAAAATAAAAATAAATAAAAATATTTTTTATTTTATTTTTTAAAAATAAAAAATTTGAAAATAAAAAATAAAAAATATTTTTTAAAATATATTTTCACTTTTTATTTTCAAATATATCAAAAATATGAAATTAAATTTTTTATTTGTATTAAAAAATTTAAAAAGAAATAATTTAATTTTTTTTAAATTATTTTTTAAAATAAAAATATTTTTATTTATTTTTTATTTTAAAATTTGTAAAAAAATATGAAAATAAATTTTTTAATCTTAAAAAATATTTTTTAAAAATAAAAATAAAATAAAATAAATTAAAAATAAAGAACAAGTACATTTTTATTTTTTTATTGTCATTGTTAATCATTTTAAAATTTACTAACGACCAAATTGAATAAAAGAAAATATTAATAAAATTGGACAATCGTGAGAGGAAAATTAATATATTTTTAAAAAATTAAAGAGAATTTAGTATATTAAATTATTTTAAAAAAATAATAATAATTAATTATTTTTTATTTTTATTCAACGATTTTATGACACTTTAGCATGGAATTTATTTGTTTTATATTTAATTACCTTGTTAATGAGAAATATATATATATTTTTATATGATCATGTAAAATTAAATTAAAATATTTATTTTTTCATTCATAATATTTAAATTTAAAATTTTATTTAAAATAAATCAACTTCTGACCAATATAATAGATATGGTAATTTGAGTATCATTTAAACTGACAAAAAAAAAAAAAGTAAAACAATATAATTAATATCTTCATCATAGTATGTTACAAATCAAGTAAAGATTAGTCAGAAGTTCTTTATGAAGTCATAAATGTGTTGACTAACTTCTTCAGCTTTTTCTTGAATAATGAAATGGCCTACTCCTTCCATTATTACAATATCTTGCAAAAGTGGCACATAGTTTTTAAACCCACCATTGTTTATATATTCCTTCACGCCAGGCAGATTGTAAGCAGTATCCAAATCCCCTACAATAAACTTAACTGGTACTTGAACTTTTTGTCCTGTCCACGGAGCCATGAGTTCCCAAGTTCTGGGATCGAATTAATAATAAATAGAGTTAATTCAAAATTCAATATTTGCAGCTTAATTAAGAACAAAATATATACGTATTACTTATATTTGTATTAACTTATTATGAGAAATGACTTACAACTTAAGGTTTCGGTAATAATTCAACCCTCCAGTGAAACCTGTCCGTTTAAATTTAGAAGCGAAGTAATTGATATCTTGTTCAGAAAGCCAAGAGGGCAGTTCACAAAGAGAATCTGGAAATAATGATTTGTAAGCAATTTTTCTAGGAATGCGAGGTGAGTTTGGATCACGAGCAGTATAAATACTTCTGAGCAGGGTTGCAGTATCAACTTGAGCAAACTGTTTCTCATGCTCTATAGGCTCTTGAAACCTGCACACATAATAATCGTCGCCGATGATAGCCCTCAGATTCTCCACCGGATTAAGCAGTTGTGAGAATCTGGGTGAGAAGGCAACGCTTGTATTGACTAAGGCCTTGATTCTATCAGGTCTAAACAAGCAAAAATACCAAGCGATGATTGAACCCCAGTCATGGCCTACTAAAAACACCTGATCTATCCCCAACGCATCCAAGAGGCCAACAAGATCGCCGACTATGTGGAGCCCAGTGTAGTCACTGACTGATGCAGGAACGTCACTATCGCCAAAGCCGCGAAGGTCAGGGGCTATGCAACGATAGCCAAGAGCTGAAAGATGAAGGAGTTGGTGTCGCCATGAATACCATAGTTCAGGGAAACCGTGCAAGAACAATATTGCTGGGCCGGTTCCAATTGATGCAACGTGCATGTTTATGCCATTTGTGGCCACTCTCATATGCTCTATCTTCTCCATTTTCTTGGATAACTGAGAGGTTTTGTTAATTATTGTGGTGGTGAGAGATTAATGAGATGATTTGCTTATTGGGTTGAAGGAATGGAGATTTATATAGAGTGTTAGACTGGACTTAGTCTCCCCATTTTAGATCAGAGAAAATGTCAGATCTTGAAAGAGAAAAGTTATATAAAAAAAAAAAGTCGTCTGGTTCCGATTTGCAGCCATATATTTTTTTATAACGTGAGTCGAAGCACTGTTCAGTTGATTATTTTACTTTTCGAACTTATAATAATTGTTTGCAATAATATAATTTCACCGATCCCCACTGTTCATTATTCAATAGTAGATCCAAAAATGCATTCAAGTGCTAATTTACAACATGCATTACAAAAAAATAAAATAAAATAATACTGTACAATAATACTGTAAGGTGCAGTATTATTAATGATTAATTTTCTCATGAAATATATATAAGATCCATGCCTTCAAAAAATTTATAGCACTGAAGTGCTACAAATTTCCATGCATTCATTTATATATAATATAAATTATTTTTAGCATTAATTTTATATATAATATAAATTAATTAGTTTCTTACAATATCAATTTTTATATTTTCAATGTAATACCAATAAACCTTTAATTTACTCATAATATTAAAATTATTTTTAAGATTGTGGTTTTTGAATTTGAATTATAATAAATATTAGTATATAGGAATTAGTATCTGTCAACGTGATAATTATATAATAACAATAATATTTATATCATGTAAGGGTCATATTACACTATTAATTAAGGCTATATATTTTAAATTTATTAAAAGTGCAAATCACAGTTTTTATTTTAAAAATTTTGCCTTTCTCACTAATATTAATTTTATGAAAATAATATAATAATACTAAATTCTTAAAAGAAAATTAAATTACATAATTTTTTTTATACTACACCAAATAAATATATATTTTCTGTGTAATGGAGTTGATTAGGAAAAGATGGCGGCTAAAGATATGGTGGTTTCTCTCTTGCCATGACAATGACAGCTCTTATTTTATTTATTTATTGATAAAATTGTACTTTGAAATTTGAGATATTATATATAAAAATGTTTAGATATACTTAAAATATATATAAAATATTATTTTAAAATTTTAAAAATATTAAATAATTTTTTAAATATTTAATTAATTAATTTAAAATATTATTTTAAAATTTAAAAACAGAAAAAATTTAAATTAAACTTACCGATTATTTTAAAATAATATTTTTAAAATGAAATTTATACTCAAACACCCATAATTAAATATCCACATATAAATGTCACAACTGCTTTTTTCTTTGAAATTTATACTCAAACACCCGTAATTAAAATCCACATATAAATGTCGCAACCTCTTTTTTCTTCTTCTCGCTTGTTTCCTCTAAAATTTTCTTCCTTGATTCATCTTAGATCATTTCTTTTGATAGTTTATGATGGCTTTTTTTTTTTTATTTAAATTATTTATTAAATAAATATATATCTCTTTAGATTTAATAATATATATCTCTTTGAAATATCTGTTTCTTATAGTAATAGATCAGCAGTCATTGAACTTAATGTTATTAAGCATTATAGAGCATTGGCCTGTTTCAGAGGTACAAAGATTAGACACGATTTTATGGGGAGTCTAGAAACAGCGTAACAACATTTTATGGAATGATAAGAGGCTTGATGCTTCTATGGGAGTTAATATGGGAAAAGAGATGGTTTCAACTTGACAAGCGACTCGTGTCCAACAGATCAGTTCGCTGTCATCTTCTGCGTCTGCAATGGTTAGGTGGATGACACCAACAGTGGATTGGGTAAAGTGTAATGTGGATGCTGTTTTAGAGGGAGTGTCCTCGTATGTTCACTAGGGCTGTGCTGCGTGATAGCAACGGTCACTTCATTAGTTGCTGTTCTTGAAGCTTCTTAGGTGTCTTTCTGTCTCATGAAGCTGAAATAATGGGGCTGAAATAGGCACTTAGTTAGATAAAGAGACTAGGATATGGACGTGTGATTTTTGAAATAGATATCTTGAGTGTGATAAGGGTTGTTGAGTCACAACAAAGGGAAGTTTCAGAGTTTGGTGACTTTGTCAAGGCCTGCACTTTGATGTTCAGCAGACATGAGTTTTGATCACTGAAACATGTCCCTTGCACAGTAAATTTTGTTACTCATTCTTTGGTCAAATTTGTATTTTTGTCTTATGATTTTATGTTTTGGAGTTATGTTGCTAATTTTCTTTTTGAAACTATTTTAACTGACCGCCATTATCTTGCTTAATAAAGTTTTTGTTTTGCCTCAATATATATATATATATATATATATATATATATATATATATATATATATATATATATATATTATAATTCATATTATTTTTAGGTCTCCTCTTGGATTTTTTATTATCTTAATAGATTTTACTAGTTTTTTCATAAATATAATTTATTTTTTTTATAGAAAATTTTATTCTCTTAAACCATTTATAATATGCAAATTAGTTATGAATTGGCTTTTGATATTTAAACAATTAAACTTATTCTGAAATATGAAATTTGATTTGTCACTTAATATTTTTAACCTTGCTAAGTTGTCAGTAGATTTTATATTTTAATTGATTTAAATAATAGATATCTTAACTATTTAAATAGTAGTTTTAAAGATATTTAAACAATTAAACTTATTCTGAAATATGAAATTTGATTTGCCACTTAATATTTTTAACCTTGCTAAGTTGTCAGTAGATTTTATATTTTAATTGATTTAAATAATAGATATCTTAACTATTTAAATAGTAGTTTTAAATTTTTAAAAAAAATTTTACATTTTAAATTTAAATTAATAGAGAATAATTAAATATCAAATGATTTAAAAAATAAAAAAAGTACTAATTCATTATTATATTAACCTAATTGCACTTTCAATATAACGAACAAAGTTCATATATATAATTATAATATTTTTTTCTAAGGTCTACGCAGTTCGGATAAGAAGTTCACAAAGACACGGTCCATGATTTGTTGGAATTACGGTTCAACAAAGTCGTGCTCTAATCTATAACCTTTAAACTAGGCTGTGCTCTACACTACACGATTTCATTTACCTTGGAAAACGCGTACATGGACTTGGCCCAAGCTTTGAGGAAGCTGTTAATTAGAAAGGAAGCTGTTTATTGCAAAATACCTTCTTCTAAAAATTGGGTTTGTTTTATTTTTCTCCTTTGCTAAGAATAGTGGTAAGTATATAAGGTCTTTGATTATTAACGATAAATAATTCAAAGCTCAAAATTATAAAACTATTCAAAATTCCAATGGTATGGTTATCATCAATTAATTGGGTTGAGAGATTGATGTGTTAAAAATATATTAATTTTTATTATATGGTTTTTTTAGAAGTTAAATTTTTTTTATAAATTTTTTTAAAAATTATAATATTATAATATTTTTTATAATGAATTTAATGATATATTTTGTATAAAATAAAAATTAAATACTATAATATTATAATTTATTTGATTGCTTTGTACATAAATATACTTCCCATTATCTTAACCAGTGATAAAATATTTTGACTTATTTTGACTTTATATATGTTCTATCTCTTGAAAAAAATATATATATATATATATATATTCTCTCCCAAAAAAATTAAAATTTTATAATAATTCAATTCAACGAATTTCAATATTATTAATTATCATGTTTGGAAATATAGAACTAATATAACTCAATTTTTTAATTAAAAGAAATGAGTCATTTTAAAAGAAATAAAATCATGATAAAATAGAAAATTTCTGCAAAAATTCAATTTATTTAATGAAGTAGATTATCAGAAATCCAAAATATTTTTATTTAAATTCAACATAACTTTTTATATATATATATATATATATATATATATATATATATATATATATATATATATATAAATTGAATTTTATTAATAAAATAAAATTGAATTGAATTTTTATAAATAAATTATTCCAATTAGTGGTATAATAAAATTTTAATTTTATTGTCGGAGTTTAAGTTTCCAATTTTACTGTCAGAATATATTTTCATAATAAGTCAATATCATATATAAATATCGATTCCGTATATGAAAATTTTTATTCACACATTAATTTTTTATAAAATTAAGTTTGTGCGTAAAAAGAAAAAAATACCAGCTATATTTAATTTTTTTTTTATAAATAAGAGAAACAAAATAAAATTACATCAAACAATATCTAGGATAAAAAATACCATAAATATCATGAAAAATAAGACCAACAAGACTCAGGGAGACTCCTCCAAATAATTAATGATAACCTATAATTAGAATAGTATTAAAATGTGCTAACCAATCCGCATTATAATTTGCCTCCTATAAATATCCTGATCCTAAACATCCAATTTCTTGAAAGCAAATCCTGGATGCTACGAATGAGTGACTTCATGCCATTAACTTCTGCCAAGTTGTTATATTAATGAGATTAACAACGGTGATATTGTCACACTTCAAAATGATCTTCCTAAAACCTCTTCTCGAAACAAAAGAGAGCCCAGGATATACCCCACAAATCTGCCATATTGATTGTGCAAGCTCTTGATGATATTAATTATTAACATTAGCAGAATTTGTGGCCCCCCAACAAGCTTTAGATTTGCCACCTTCCCTTCCCCTTCTGGGCTTTGCCCTCTGGTTTCTTGTGCCATTGCTATGAAAATTCAGAAAGGTTGCGGCATTTATTGACGGAAAATTCAAATTCAAACTAGCTAGTTCGTGTCGTAATACATTCCTATCTCTTTTGATATCATAATTGAGAAAGCTTAGTTAGTATGCGTCGCATTGGTCGGGTTGGAGACTAATTACCAACTCAAACTGATATCTATGGGTCTTAAAAATTCAAAATCGTAATCAACCCAATCAAGATATCAAGTTAGCTGTGTCAGTACGTAGGTCCAATTTGATTAATAGGATCTGGAAATGCTCTAAATCCTATTTTCTTAGGCACAAATGGCGGATATGGGTTGCGAGATGTAAAAGCTTCTGATAAATTTGGCAGCGTCAATTTGAGCAAAGTCTTCTTCAATATCTCCAGGTTCCTGACAATATTTTTAAACATGACTAGCAAGTTACAATTCGTACTTAATTAATAATAAAAAATTAATTAATTAACTGAACACCTGAAAGCTGCAGATATAGCAATCATCAACGAACACAGCCCTGAGAATATCCACAGGAGCTACTTGTGGGTTTATGGGCACGTAGGCAACGCTTGTGTTCCCCAAGGCCTTAATTCTATTCTAAACATGCATAAATACCAGGCAATCAAGGCTCCCCCCAGTCATGGCCCACTAAAGACTTTCTCAATTCCAAGAGAGTTGAGGAAACCAAACATATCATATGTCCTTTAAGGATTTTTTTAATAATAAATAAGTTGCCTTTAATAAGGGAACAATATTGAAGTTAATGATGTTCCTAAATGCTGTCGTAATTTACCATAAACTTTACAATAGAATAGTTGAGGCCCATAGGTAATTGAGTAGCTTTTGAGGCTTGACAGTATGGGTGGGTAGGTCCAAGCCTGTAAGAGACAATGCCCGTCTTTAACTTCAAATCATAAATGATTCAAGATCTTTGAATCCACATCTTTTCCCCCTTCCCCTTTTACGCATAGTTATGTTTGTGGCCTAATGGGCCTTGTTACAAAACAGAGAAGAAAAAGAGAGACTAATAACGGATTGAAGGTATAATTTTGATTGGTTAAAAATCAACCAATCAGAAGCTAAGAGAGTATAGAGAAACAAATCAGAAAATAGATAGAGAAGGTTAAGGCTGCCACAACCAAAATCACGATATCTGGCCCTCGGTTCACGACCCCGCTACCTCCATTGGAAGGCCCAGTCGTCCAATCCACTTCTTTTCATGGATAACGTTTCTTCTGCATTTTTTTTTATGTTATATGACACATATGCTAAAAATAATAATTTTTAATTTTTTACAGTACTTATTAAATTAATATTTAATGTATCAAATTTAAATGATGCTAAGTTCAAAGTATTAAAATATCATAAAAATTATAACTCTTATTTAAAATATAAGAGTGTTAGCTCATATATTATTAGGAGTTGCCAGTACATATTCTTTTGATGTGGTAGAACATATAAAAAAAATTCTAATAGCTACTTTATGCCCCCTGATCTTATTATAGAATCATTTTTGATCAATTTGGTGTGGATTAGAGAGAATATATAATCGTCCAACAAGGAAAATCATGGTTCCAGTGGTCCAATGCCACATTCTAAGTTTTTTCTCCTGCTTGGCTCCTTGCAGGTTCATATTGTTTGATTCCCTCATTTTCATCAAATTAAATCCATTTCCAAAAGCTAAATGAATATCCTTTAATTTTTATTAATTTTGAACTTCATTGTAACCTAATAAAAAAAATTTAAATGAAGTGTTAATTTGAAGTCCAATTAATCATGAGTGATAGCTAACAATCTCTAACTATAGCTGATTAGGCTCTTGTATATGTTATATATATTTGTTGCTGGGGACAATAATTAAAACATAAGAATAAAAAAATTCTTATAAAAGTTTAATGGTAATAAAAAATTATTTTTGTGGTATATTTATTTATTTATTTTGATTTCATAACATAAATTTTCATTTTCAAAACCAATGTATAAGTACACAATAAATATCTTATAAAAATAAATGGAAATAGCATTATAATATTAGATAATCTCTTAGAGTGGCAAAATATATATATATATATATAACATTTTATAGTTTTTTTTTTCTAATATTATAAAACCTCAAACTTTTTTCTTACTTATTTTTATTTTTTATTGAATACTTTATATAAAAGTATACTAAAATTTGATTATTAAATTTTTTTATATGTAAGAATTTATGAATAATTCTTCTCAAAACAAATTTAGGAATAACATAATTTTTTTTCTTATTGACTAATTAAAAAATATTTTGTAATATATATTTTTTTAGACATTAAAAATTTTATTTCTTTTAAATTTTCTGGCTAATAGTTTTATTTTCATATGAATTATACATATATAGTATACATATATATCTGCTTTTTAATTTTTTATAACTGCATTAAATATATTTGATTATTTTTTAATAATAAAAATTATTAATATTTATAAAAACTCTAATTTAATACATAATATAATAATAATAATAATAAGAAGAAGAAATAAATAAAATAAAATAAAATAATACAAAACTATAGCCATCAATAAGAACAATTCCAATTTTTTATATTAACTTATTTTTACCATTATTATGCAAATCATTTTACCATTGACACTTAGATTCAATACAATTTTAATATTAAACTCAATATTTTAAGTATCAATTTTTAATATTAATTTTATTTATTATTAATACTCATACAGTGAAAAAAAATATAAAAATATAAAATATAATATTGAGATTCTTAGTTGAATATATTAATTATAAAAAATATAAAAATTATTTTAAGAATTAATTCTATAATTATAAAGCCTTAAAAAATATACGATTGTAAGTATATAACTTCATCTCACTTTTTTTTTTTTACCACTCAACTTTCATACAGGAGTTTGATCATAGTAAACAATAATCAAATTAGCATATAATTTTAATTATTTTTTGAGATCTCCATGCAAATATTTCAAAATATCGAAAAATCCGTCCAAAAGGAATTTTTATTTTTGTTTAATTGATTAATCTCATTATAATAATAACAATATTAAAAATATAAAATATCAACTACAATTAATTAACTTTTAATTCTATAAATTCTTAATCTCAATTGCAATTAATTAATCTTTAATTTCACAAATTAAAAAATTGAATATGTAAAAAATATTAAATTTAAAATATGTAAAGCAATTAATAATCTAAACAAAATATTATGATAACTTCATGAATATTCCAATAAAAAGTTATATAGGACCTAAAATTAATTTTGTAAGATAAAATATATTAGTAGATAATACATTAACATGTCATCTTTGCAAGATGTCTATAATTAATTATATTAAATTAAAAAATATATTTTAAATTAAATAAATAATAAAAAAATATATCAAGCAAAATTATATATAATTCACAATGCTATTTTTAAGTAATGATCAATTAAAAATAAAGCATAAGACTAAAATTAAAATACAAAATTGAATACCATAATTATAATTATTGGATAATTATAAATTTTTTATTAATATAAAAAATTATAATTTAAAATAACCAAAAAAGAGGTACTCCTATTATAACATGATATATAATTAACCTAAATTATAAAAAAAATATAATAAGCTTGAATTTTAAATGAAAATGATATGTTGAAAAATCCAATAAACTTTTAAAATTTGAAAGATAGTATAAAAATTTGATGGAGTTATAAAAATTATAAAACAAATTTAAATATTATTATAATAAGATTTCATTATACAACAATAATAATAATAGAGTCGAATTTAGAAAATATAAAAAATTAGCAAGTCAATATTCTCCATCTCTTCTTACATTTATATATATTATAATTATATCATTAATTTTTTTATTAAATTTGAATATTATATTTTAATAATTTTAAATATTAATACAAAGACGTTGATAAGTTAATTAACTTATAATTAACATATATCATTAATTTTTTTATTACGTTTAAATATTATAATTTGATTTTTTTAAATATTAATACCACGACGATGCTAAGATAATTGTAAGTTATTAAATTTTTTTTTCTATAAGTAAATTTTATAAATTAATATATATATGTGTGTGATTCCACTTATTATATTTTTTGGCACCATCACTTATTAAATTAGAAAATATAAGTCAAATAAGAAATAATAAAAATATTTATATAGATTTTTAATTGGAACCTTAAAAATACAATTATATTAAAATTTTTTGATGAAGTAACTTAATAGTTAATATAATTAATTTAACTTTTTATGAGATAATATTTTATTTATGACAGAGTTATTTGAAGTAAAAAAATTTATAAATAACTCTCAAACTCAACATATTAAGTTGTGGATATCGATAACTTATTCCAAATTCACTAGGGAGTGAACGAAAAAAGTCACGAGATAAACTCCATAGCTCTAAATTACTTCTTAGGATTCCAATCAATAATCATTTATTTCCTTTTCTGTTTTTTTTACTCCTCTCCCCAACTCCCTTGGTCCTTAACTGCAAGTTTAATTAATTTATAACCAATTTTAACATATTTAATAATCTAATAGTAATAATAAGAATCCTGTTTTGGATAATTTGATTTATAACTTGTCCATGGTACTACCTACAAGCAAGTTGTGGTTTAATCTTTTGGTTTTTTGCCAATGGAAAACTGAACAAGAGCAGAGGTTCGCAAATGGTTTTGAATGATGATAATATCATCATTTGGTTGTATTTTATATATTTTTTATTTTACCCATAAGAAATTATAAAATTATGCAATCACCAAATTCAACCTATTTTAATTATAAAAAAGAAAATTATAATTTTTATTAAATGTATATATTTTTATTGAGTAAAAAATAGATAAAAAATTCATATTAACTAAAATAATTTATTATTCAATTGATTTAGCATATGATAATAATATTTTTATCTATAATAATAATATTAATAAATAAAAGAAAAGTATGAAATCCCGCCATGTACCATGCTCAAAAAAGAAGTATATTCTGAAAACAAGAAGGAACCTTCCTCTTCCCTTTCCTTACCCTGCAATTTGCAACCCCATTAAAAGCCCCCTCTCTAATTTCCTTACTATGTCTACTCAAATGGATAAACTCAATGGACTCTCCAAACCCAAAAATCAAGTTTCCTATAACACTAATTACCTTCAAAATGGAAGGATGATGCTCTGTTCTGGAATCATCCTCTTTACAGCAATATCCATCATGTTTTGTTTTCACAGTTATGCTCGTTGTATCCGCCGTCGCTCCCAACCTCAAAGTCACCTGCTTTCTCCCTCTGCTAGTGTCGGTGTTGCTGCCTCCCAAGGGCTTGACCCCTGTATTTTAAAGAATCTACCCACTATGGTTTATAGC
Source organism: Aleurites moluccanus (assembly GCA_948193065.1). Classification (NCBI taxonomy): domain Eukaryota; kingdom Viridiplantae; phylum Streptophyta; class Magnoliopsida; order Malpighiales; family Euphorbiaceae; genus Aleurites; species Aleurites moluccanus. The sequence continues at coordinate 32,586 of CANXYC013080486.1, read as the reverse complement.
TCAAAAACGCAGGACCCAGTTCCAGAATGCGCCGTGTGCCTATCAGAATTTCGAGATGGTGAGAAAGGTCGAATTTTGTCTAAATGTAATCACACCTTTCATATTTGCTGTATTGATAGGTGGTTTCAGTCTCACTCTAATTGTCCTCTATGTAGAGCTCCGGTTCAATCCGGAACTGTTACCGAAATATGTGCAGAAACAGTGGTAACGGTGGTTGAACAAGGCGGTTTACAGCATGAATTGCGGCATTGTAAAGATAGTAGTTGCTCGGCTTCTTATTCGCCGGCGAGTTTACCGCATCTTGAATGCCAGAGAAAGTCATTAGACCTGGTGAGTATACTTGTAGAGGTACCTATAGCCACAGGGGATCAAAGGCTTAGGGGTCTGGTAGACATGGGCTTGAGCCAATCTGGACTTCGTGGGTCTAACTCTAAGTCACCGCTTGATCCATTAAAAAGCTGATTGATTTTGTAGGGTTAGCAAACATACTACAGACATGTGAATTATTGTTGGCCTGGGTCGGGCTTGTTTTGGTGGTTAAAAGTAATGCATAAAATCATTATTATTAAAACTACGAGAAATAGACCTAATGTATAGAAAATCATGATGTTTTTCTCTGGATTTTATTGCTTAAAAATTCAATATTTTTAGCCTGTATAAACTATTTCTCTCGTTGGGCCCATTACTGAATTGCTATGGAGAACCCACACTATCACTCATAACCTTCAATCTTAGATAAAAATGGGCTGAGCAGATAATTTATAATTTTAGGAATAACAATAATAGTTTCTATGATTTGATCAAAGATTGAAAAATTTAAAAGAATCCTCAAAATCCGCTCAATATTGGTGCTGGTTAAGCGCATTTATTTATAACACGAATGGCCCATTTTGAATGAACAATAACTTACACTAAATGTTAGTATCTAATTTTAAAAAAATTAGGCTATTCATTTCTTATATAAGAACCCACAAATTAATCAGTTCCTCAAGCTCAACCAGACCAAACAAGAAGGCTAGAGAAGAAAAAAAAAGAGAAATGAGCCCCATAACAAGTTTCATTTTATTTTCTTCTCTAGTCCTCGGCCTCATCGGCCGCTTGCCTCACCCAATTGTAGCCACTAGTAGCCTAGTGGATCAAGTATGCGAACACACCCATAACAAGGCTAATTGCATTGAAAGCTTTGATTCAAACCCAGAGAGTGAAGGAGCCAATCTTGAGCAACTTGGAGTAATAGCATTAAAACTAGCAGCTCATAACGCAACATACACATCTTTGTTGATAAAAGAATTGGTAAATAATGAAACATACCAAACATTGGACCCTGCCATTCAGCAGGCTCTTAGCGATTGCGCGGATAAGTACATAGATGTGAATCAGCAAGTTGATGATTCAATTGCTGCCTTATTAGGAAATGCTAGACAGGATGTGTTAGCTTGGGTGAACGTAGCTATTATCGATGTCAAATCTTGTGAGGATGAGTTGAATGAAAGTGGCAGCCAATATTCTGTGTTGACGGTCAAGAATGCTATGCTTCGCCAACTATGTAACAATGCCTTGGCCATTAACAAAATCTTGGCTATTAAATGATCTAATTAAAATGCATAAACTACGTAATCTTTTAATTAATGATCAATTCTATATTTTAATTGTTTTTTTAAATTAATATAATTATACATACACAAGTATGTGTGAGTTGGACGTGCCTTATTGTTAGAAGTTTAAAAAAAAAAAAAAAATTGTTAGGTGATTTATAACAGATGAATCAATGTCAAATAACCTCCATGTGTTATTATGCTTACCCACATTTCAAATTTCACCCACTTTTTTAATCTACTAATAGTTACGCCTAATTCCACTCACTTTTTAAATGTATACTAATCATTTGGTGGGGAGAAGGTCAAAACTCAAAAAGATTAAAGTTTGACAATTTCATAAAATTCTTGGGAAATAAGAAACAAATGATTTAGGCATTGATAGACGTTGTACCGATTAAAGTAAGATGCAGTTTGCCTAGCCCCACAAATTGTATACGATTTTATAATCAAGCTTTCATAGTTCATAAAATAAATTAATTTCTTTTGCTTGGGAACAAAATATATATATATATAGCAATTATAACCCTAGATTAGCTTCTACCTGATTTGTATATATATAATTGTTATCTTGGCAGCTTTCTTGATTCTAGTCTCATTATATGAGTAGTTAGTTGATGAGATGAAATATTTCTTTTTATGAATTGCCAAAAAAAAAAAATTATTTCTTTTATTTTTCTGTATATTAAGATTAAGTGATACTATAAGTTAGTTTTTGCGTACATAATTTTATTTTTCTCACATTTTATATCCTGATGATAACTAATTTTATATATTAATTATAATTTTTTCCACTTCATAAACTCTTTTAGTTTAATAAGCTTGATGTGGGCATCCGCAACTAATAATAAGCTTGCGGTTGTCTGCATCCCAAGGGCTTGTATAATTTCCATATACGTTATAACAACCTGAGCAATGCAAAAGATTCCCATTTTGCATCTTTCATTATTTTCCTTCAATATTAATGATGGAGTATTGGGAACCAATTATCAATCACTATCTCCAATGCATAAGAATTTAATACTCAACTACTTTTCATTGCATCTATAACTGTCCAAAGAAAATGCTTTTTGTATGCAAACATTAGTTTTAAGCTTTTTTTTAATCATCATGGGTGGCGGCCCTTATGACAAATTCTTAGTGGACAATCAATTTTTCAGTTATTAGAATAAATTTTAGTTCAATAATATTTGAATCATTTATTTTTATTTTTTTATTATTGAAAGAATCATTGTAATATTGTGAAATTGCAAATTTAAACTCTGGTAAGGAAAAAATTAATTAACCAAATGTGGCAGGCAATTTTTTAGTCCATATTCATGTATTTGCTGTAAATATCATAATTTTTTTTTTAAGTGAAGGATTAACAGAAGTCTCTTATTTTTGATAACTATATATATGAGAAACAGTTAACCATTCAACTGCCAACCTAATGATTATAAACGTGAATTATAGCATGATAATTATTATAAACATACTTGTTAGTTAAGAATTTTCCAATGATAAATTCCTTTTGAGGCTTAAACCTTATCTTACTGATATTGCACATTCAATTCCTTGCTCATGGGAAAATTATTAATTACTTTTAGTGTTGCTATTTTTTTATACACTAAACCAATCATTGATTGGTATTTTAAAATTTTGTTATGATTATATTAATTATTTTGCCAAATATAAAAACATCAATACTCTCTTTACATTCAAATATAATTTTTCAATCAGATTTTATATATACAACAGGGGTAGGTAAGTGAATTTCATTGCATAAAAAGTGCTCATTTCTTTTCTATCCCTCCTATGTAAACCAAAAAGTACTCTTTCATATTTAGAAAATTCATATTTCTTTTCTAACTGTAATACTGCTGAATTTAATTGACCTGTATATGAAAGTCAGCATTCAATTAGCGTAACGAAGGAAAATTCATTTTAAATGTGTGTTTATCTCTTCCATTCTCCTATTATGAAAGTAGTCATGCATTAGTACTTAAAAAAAAAAGAAATCAATACTTGATTGATTTGAATGATAGATATTCTAGCCGTTTATGTAATTGTTTCGAATTCGAAACCCTATGAATACAGTAATTAGTACTGGTAGAACCAAAACTACTGACATAGCAAATCAATATGAATACATACATTAGTACTTAAAAAAAAAAAAAAGAAATCAATACTTGATTGATTTGAATGATAAATATTTTGTCCGTTTAAATAATTGTCTCGAATTCAAGACCCTGTGAATACAACAATCAGTATTGGTAGAGTCAAAACTGACGTAGCATAAGTTTTCTTAATATTGGTAGAGCCAAAATTGATGTGGCGGAAGTCTGTTGATTTCAGATGAACACTAGACTAATAGATATCAAAATCTGTTGATTTAAAAGAATATCGAAAATTAGAAGAAACAACTTTCTCATATAAATGTTATTTTATTTCAATTCTAAAATTTGCATGACTATATATAAAGAATACTCTAATTTTCTAATATGATAATTTATTCTGAAAATGAAATCAATCACTAGATTGATATAAATGAGAGAATAAAATATTATAAAAATAATATCTTAAAAAGCGCCATAAAATAGATTTCCTATTAAAAGAAAATAAGAAAATAAAAGATATTAAAAATAATCAGAAATCCTAAATTGTCAAAATGGAGACCTAATGAAGAAATTTGGCCAAAATACGCTGTCAGTCATTCAATTAGATTCGTTGCTCTTTTTTCTATTAGATTAAGCTCAGATCAAACCTAAAATTAAACATCTCTAGTGGCCCTTTTTTTTTTTAATTTAACTCTTTTGCATAATTAAACTGACTTATAAATTTCAGGGTTTGAATGTTTATATTATTTTATCCTAAAAGAAACTTTTACGGTTCGAATGTGGATTAGTTATGAGTGATTAAATACCAAATGATTTTAAAAAAATAGAAAAAACAAAAGGCCAAAAGAGGAATATGAAGAAGATGACGAGGAAAATTAATGATAAAAAAGATTATTATTATCAGTATTGTTCTTTGTTTTACAAATTTGTTAAAAGAATATTACATTAATTCATGTGTCAACATAACAAATACATTAATTACATTTGAATATCAAGCTGTATTATTACATGTAGCATGGCATTGCTTGCTTATTTCAAAGTCAAAACAATAACAAAAACAAAAATAAAAAAATATAACAAATAGATCTGATCCTAATTACCATATGTATCTGAGAAATTCTCATATCAATAATCCACTAGTATATGGAACTCCCGCTTGAGGTATCCAGCCATCTCCTAACAAGAAATTAGACACTGTAAAATTAACAGCAGCAGTAGCGTTAATTACATGGTAACCTTCCCATGTGACTCTATTTGTGGTATTAGATCCTGGTCCATTGTTATTATACTCTGCATAAAATAATGTACTCAAAGCAAAATCTCCACTCCATATTTGCCAACCAGCAGGATTTATCAAACTATCCATAAAACTCTCCATATAAACAGTTCTTGAGTAATTCTTCCACGGCCGTCCAAGATAAGTCTGAAATGTAGCATTGCTCGAAGCCAATTCATCAGCTGCTCTGATAGTACAATTATGTATAGAAGTACCTGTGTTTTGATTCGGGTCAGTTCGGCCTTGTGCTGTGATAGCATTGAATTGTCCACTCATTGGCAATCGAGGATACAAGTTGCAGTTTTGGAAAACGACAGCAGCATTTCCAAATATAAAATCTACTGTACCATATATATCACACTCTCTATAGAATTGCCTTAAAGAATGGGTATATAAGGTATCTTGATATCCTTCAAAACTACAACTATAAATTGTGGACAAATCAGCTCCATTTCGAAGTGCAACAGCTTGATGCTTGATTGCCCCCGCAGTGTTACGAATTGTAATGTTCACTGCTACGAAGTTAGGTGCCACAACAGCTGCAATATCAATTAAACATATTAGAATGTTTAAAATTAAAATATATATATAATTATTACAGATAAACAGTGGCGGATCTAGCCTCTTATAGGTCCCTTTTCAATTCATATTAAAGATTTCTTAAAAATCTTGAGAGACGACTGCAACACCGCACTCAAGAATAAACCACTGCACGTAAAAATTATATGTTGATGTTAATTAATTACCAAATGTTGCAGAATTGAAAGTAGTCCATCCGTCAACAACGCTACGATTGCCAGTAATGATGGTCTGATTAATGCCATCTCCAACCATCATCAAATATTTCTTATTTTTTGGAATGGACACGTACTCTTCATAAACACCAGCAGATACAAAGATCATGAAGTAACCGTTGGAACCGTCAGTATTGTTTGGCGCAGCAGCAACAGCATCATTAATAGAAATGAAATCACCAGTTCCATTTTGATTCACTGTTACAATATCACTCACCAAAACGGCATCGTCTTCTTCGGTTTGTAGAAGTTTTCTTCTGCTCGCAGATTCAAAAACCGAACGGCTATGGCTAGACATTTTTAATGGTAATCTTCCATTCCTAAATGCGTGTTGTTGCTTTCTTGGCTTCCATGTCACACCTTTCTTTTTCTTTGGAACCCAACCTTTAGTGAACAAAGCAAGGGAAACACTATAGAGTTTTGTGTCATTAGACAAAGGGATAGAGAGACCGTTCTTTACACTCCAAGCAGAAGCTGTGGCTTGTAGACCGTCTAAACAGGTTTGTTGGTTGGTTAAAATAGCACTAAGCAAGGTTTGAACATCATCCGCTTTTAAAGAATTAAGAATGCTACTGGTGGTATTAACGGTATTAAAAGAACTTAACAAGAAATCCATGTTTAAACTAGCTAGCAATTTGCAATCTTCTAAAGCACGAATAGCAGGTGTAGACAAAGAGGATCGGCGAGAAAGATATTTCTCAACCAAGTTTAAGAATTTACGAGATTGAGATATAGACTTTCGAACTGAAAATCTACCAAAATCGTAGACATTGGAAGTTTGTTTAGGGAGAACAGATTTGCAGTAGGAAGGGTCAGGGGTGGACATGCAAAGGGATCCGGACGAAATAGAAGCGTTTGGAGGAGAATCTGCTAGAGATGGAGAGCTAAATAACCAGGGAAAAACAAGAAGAAGAAGAAATAAGATGAACTTAGTAGCCATTAGATATGGAGAAATTGTAGAGTTGGATATGTAGTCTGATGAAGAATTTGAGCGAGTAGGTTTGGCGTAGCAATGAATTTAATTTATAGAGAAGAGGAGAGAGATGTATTCTTGCTTCATTTTTTTTTTTTTTAATTTTCAATATTTTCCACGTAGAAAATTTTAATAATAAAATGGTAAGTATTTTGTTCTATGAAGTCAAGCTATATAGATCATGACTTTATGAAAAACGCGTTTATCTAATGCTAGAGTTTCAGAGATTTGTTTTTGTTCAAACATAATCCAAGTTGTTACAATCTGTAATATAACAAATACATATTCTACAATTATTAAATTAATTTATGAGCTCACCATTTGCATATTTATTTTAATTAGTTGACTATCTAAATTACAATTACATCAGTTTTTCTTTTATTGATAAGAATGCGAATAACAATTAAAGAAGGTAATTATTTTTATACAGATCTAATTTTATTCTTATTTACAAGTTATTATACCTTGAACACTTGTTCAAAAATATTTGAACTCCGAACCTGATCAGACCTCAAGCTCCCAATTCCCAAATCTCAACCAAGCTTTACTAACCATATTATTGACTTATCCACCCATTTAATTTCATTTAAAATTTAAAATTTAAATTTTTTAATTTGAAAATAACTCATTATCATTAAATTAAAAATAATTCAAAAAATTAACTCAACAATATAAGATTTTATTGAATTTCTAAATAAAAACTATTTATAGCAAGATATTTTATATTTAAATATTTATTAGATCAAAATTTTTTAAATAAATATTATTCATTAGACGCAAGTAAAAATTAATTTTATATTTTTTATAATATAAAGAAATTTTTTAATGTAAAAAAAATAAAAATTAATTGGGAAAATATATTTGTTGAGTAAGTTAATTGAAATTAACCAAAAAACAATAATTACTCAACCAAAAGATATTTATTTGTCAATCGGAAGTCTTTTGTTTCCTTGTAAATGATTGGGGTTACTGTGATGATTAAGATGGTGTAATCTAGCTGGCAATTCTTTTGGTAAAAGCCGACTACGTGAAGACAAAATACCTAATTAAGTTGAGACTTGGTATAAAAAAAAAAGAGCAAAAAATTGGGGCCCAGAGTTCATGCAGCTGAGCCTGTCTGATTAATTATAGTAAATTAATGAATTTAATTACCCTGGTAGAAACCAAATACATATAAACCAATTTGTGGGTTTTTAGGTAGTCGAAGTCTAGAAACGTATAAAATAATGTAAACAGAATTTTAATTAGAACCAGCAGATCATAGTTGTAGGAGTGGTTGGTAAAGGAGGGTGGGATCCAAGATTTGATTTGTCAGCATCGTGGGTAGTCATTTGATTGGAATTATGCGTATTAATAGTCAAAAAAAGACCAAAATTCACCATTAGTGAGAATTTCACAACTTTTTTTTATATATATATAAATGTAATTTTGTTTGTTCTAATACAAAGTCAATGTCTTGACGTGGAGATTGGTTGGATGTCTGATTCCTTTACAACAAGATAAATTATATGTCAATAAATGTTTTACTGAGAGTGGTTGGAAATTTGATTCCTTTAAAACAATAGATCTATTTAAACATAAAATGCTAACTTCTTTTATTCAACCATTTCCATTTGCATGAGCATGATCACTAGACGTGGCTGAATTGAAAACGAAACCCTATGTCACTCCGGCTATGTAGCTTGTGTTACATAAGTTTCTTTTTGTTGATCGAATTTAATAAGAGTTTAAATCCACAAATTAGCTAAATTAAAAAAAAAAAAAAAAAAAAACCCTCAAATAATAGAGTATTAAAGTTTCAAATATCATGTTTCCTATGAATATACTTATATATAGATTAATGTACCAAAGCTAGAAATTGGCTACTTGTTAGGGTGATAAAGAATTTAATATTCTTGACACATTGATATATTCGATTTGAATCTTTATTTTTCTCTTTTATTCCTCTTATCTAAATTAAAACCATAGTTTAATTTAATGACAACTAATTTCAAGTAGGAATGAAATATATAGTTATTAATTAATATTTTGACTTTAAAAAAATGAAAATCAATGCCGTAGTCAAGAAGGTATAAAACTAGAAGGAGGAGAATACTATTCACTTAGTTTCCTACAAGTTGTAAGTATCTAAAACCTTGATTTGAGTTTAAATAACGCGGAAACATGTGGTTGCTAGGCCTAATTGTAAGAGAACTGAAGCTTCCCTAGATAGAATTCGTCAACTCTAATTAAAATGTCTCAACTTGTTTTAATTAAATTTTAATAACAGCAGCAAACATATATATCCATAATACTATATGATGTTTCCTATACTAAAACTAATAATTAATTAAAAATAATAATTTAGTGGTAGTTCAAAACAGTATATTTGTTAATGAAATTATATATATATATATAGATCTGTTTAACAAAGTCAAAGTCTTTTTTTTTTGTTTTGATAATTGAAAAGTTTGAATTCAAATAAAATGGTAGGCCGATTGGATTATTACTGTCTGGTTTTGTGCAGCTTTGAAATAGAGATAAACAGGCTGGTGATGTTCCATTTCCATGGCAGCAACCAGTTCTAAAGTTAAGTTGAATAGGCATATTATTTATGTAATGTTCACCGACTTTCATGACTTATGTATACAAGCACCAAGTCTAATTTTATTATTAATGAGAATAATTTTAAGTTTATATGCACAAATCTAATTTATCATAATCACCAAATTCATATCATTTAGCAATAATTAATGCCATTAACAATCAATTTTTTGTAGTTTTTATTATTACAAAATAATTGACCTTTGTTCAAATGATGAGAAAATTGTTCACACTTTGTCACATCAATAAAAAACCTAATCTATATCTAATAAAATATAAAGTAATTAATTATTATAAATGTGACCAACCCATCCTATAAACTGAAAAAAAAAAATTAAATTAAATTGCTCTATTAAGTGGTCATATTTACAAAACGGGAAAATTTGAATTTAAAAGAATGCATTTCCAATTGGCAAATATTAATCTGTTAGGGAGATTCAACAGATCATCAAGAGAGATTGAAATATTGATCGTTGTTTTTGTTATAGGGAAGCAAATAGATGTGCTGATTGGTTAGTGAAAAAGGTAATAATCATGAGCTGCAGGATTTGCTGACGGAAGATAGTAGAGGCATTGCCCGACAGCGCGTATATTTTTCCCTTGTTTTGTTAAAAAAAAAAAAAAACTGAAATGAATATATAGTATTGAAAATTTGGAACTTTAAGAAATAGTATTGAGAATTAAAATTTAAAAAATATGTTCGTAATTTTTAATTTAAATTTAATTTATTATCCAGCTTGAGCAGAGCTTTTCACTAGCCAGTAGCCATTAATCGTCGGGGCCGTCAATCATTAGGCGGTGTAGCCGCGTAGGCCCAATGTTTTTAAGGCCATCACCAATACACCATTAGCGTTATTTTACATTACAAAATGATATTTATAAATATTAAAACACTAATTTGATATTTTATTATTTATTAACTGCAAATTTATTTTTTTTTACTTAATTTATATATATAAAAATATTATAATTAAAATAAAAATTTTACAAATAAATTCATATTTTTTTGAATTTTGTTATTTAATTTTTAATTTATATAAATAATTAATTTTAAAATAAATTAATTTATAAAAAATTCTCATTATATTTAAATTATAATTTTTAATATATATATATATATATATATATATATATATTTAAATTAAATACAAGCAATAAAATTAATATTATCTAAATTTTTGCAAAAAAAACATATTTTTAGGAAATTAATTAATTTGTATATATAATATAAGAATTTGAAATAATATAAATTAATTTATACCAATTATTATATTATATGCTCAATTTAATTTTAAGTCTCGGTTGATTATCATTAAATTTCGAATTAATTGAATTTAATCTTGATTAATTTAATTAGATTTTGAATTTTCAAAATTAGATCTCGATTATTTTATATATTAAATACAAATTAAATATAAAATATCAACACTAATAATATTAATTAAAATTATCATAAACATTCAAAATATATATTAATATAATAACATAACATAGATTAAAATATAAATAATTTAATTTGTTATATTACCACTTTACTAAATTTTTAAACGATAATTTTTTTTTAATAAATATGTAAAATATATTTATTTATAGGCAATTAATATAATATTATAAAATATTAGAAAATTATTATAAATTATATAAAATAGATAAAAAATAATATAAAAAGTATTTTTTTTTTGTGTAAAAAATGATATTAAAAATAGAGTTATGATTAGAGATGAAATTACTTTTTGATATGATATAAACTATAAAATGTTATAAACTTCACTGTACAATAATGTTTATAGGTGGAGATATCCTAAATCTGTACATGGTTCGCCTTTTTTTAGAATTAGGATAGGATAGAGTGGTTGGTGCGCTGTTGTTGTTGCTTTTAAATCAGGGCCTATGGGCCTCCAATACAAACAGAATGTCCCATCGTCCATTAAGAAAGCTAAGATCTGTTTTGTTGTCCCATTTAGACTTTTTAATAACGGGAAAAAGATTGCAAACGAAAATAATGATAAAAAAGTATGTGATTGGTAAAGGCCCATAGTACAATGACAAAGGCTAAGATATTCCAGCTTTAATTCTAAATCAAATCTCATTAAATTAAAAAAAAGGGACCATTGATATTGAGCCCTTTATGATTTCTATTTTATTAAATCAAGATATTAGCCTATTAGGAGCTACTACTACTATAATGCTTGTAGATTAACAAGTATTTAAATTTAATGACAATTCTTAAAATTATAAAATCTTTAATTTAAACCCTTAATGAAGATTAAATTTATGAAAAAAAAGAGCAATGTTGGTAGAAAACGGTATGCAGCATTAGGTTCATTACGCAGCCAAGGTAGGGACGTAATAAGGAAACAGATGGGAGTCTTAACTCTCCAGTCCTTCGGAAGCTATAAATTTTTTTAGTTCTGTTCCATAGAACAGGACAGCCGCGACATATAGTTAATGCCTCTCTATGGTGATGAAGGTAATTAAATTTAAAACACGTGCTCTTTATTGCTTCATATGAGAGACAGTTGCAAATTAAGAAGCGTGGGTTGCCCTCTCAAATTTAAGGTACGTTTGAATGTTGTTAAAATAAATATTAAATAATATTTTAAAATTTAAAAAATATTAAATAAATTTTTAAAATATTTAACGGATTAATTTAAAATATCATTTTGAAATTTACAAACAAAAAAAATTTATCCCAACGAATTTTAAAATAACATTTTTAAAATTTTATTTTTCAAAATGCTATTTACATCCAAACACCCTTTAACATGCCTCTTTCACTTATTGCCCCCATCACATGATCTCATATCATTTCAATTTGTAATTTTACATCTACTTTTTTGTATGATTATTATTTTTTATTTTTGTTTCTTAATTATCAAATAAAAATCTAATGTTAAATTTATTTATTTTTATCATTTGGTGTCTTAAACAATGATTTTTTTATTATTTTATTTTTTGTTTCTCAATTATACATTAAAACTTAAAATGTAATAATTTTCAATTTTTATATACTTAGATCATGTAATTCAGTCTTTAAATTTTGGATCACTTATATTTATCTATAATATATATAAAGTCAAGAAAGGCTGTGAAATATTTGAATGGACCAAAAGGGACATGATTTGAATTAAAAAAAATAATTATTTTAATTTTGAAATTTTTAACTCTACTTTCTATCTTTTTAAAATTTTAATGTGATAATATCTTATCATTTCAATTTTGAATTTCATTATCTATTTATATAGAACCGATAAATTTACAGAATCATTGGCCATCAATAAGAAAAATAAGGGACAAAAAAAATTTAAAACTTTAAATTTTTATTAGTAATCAATTATATTTCAATTCAAATATTAACTAATATAATATTTTAAATATTAAGTGAAATTTGAAATATAAATTATTATTTTACTATTTGTGTCATTGTATATTTTCTGTTACCATGTTTCTATATTCTCATTAGTAATTAGGAATATAATGGAAAAAATATTTTCTAATGTATTTCTTATATTTGATTTGAATATATATATATATAATCTAATCAATTATTTTATTAACAACATATAATTTATAGCTCCACTTATCAGAATTTCTTTACCGAATCACTGCTTTTATTTATTAGATTAATTACATAAATGTTTAATTAACTTATATTTTCTATCAACTTTAGCTTATTTATATTTACATTATAATTATAATTTTTATTTTCAAATGTATATATCATAAAATATCATTATAACACACGTATTAAGTGTCTAGTTTATATTAAATGTCTTTTATAAGTTATTATTGCCCTGTTAAATTATTATGTTAATTAAGTTGTAATTCTTTTTTTTTTTTTTTTTTTTTGAAGAACAAGAGTTGGAACTCTAAATCTCTTATATTTTGAAATACAGTGTATAGTTAATTTGACCGAAATATTTTTATTTATACAGCATATATTGACTTATCTCATATATCAAACTAATGAATGATGTGACATTCTAATTAATATAATTTTTTATATATTTTTTTAATAAAAAAAATATGGATATAATTTTTTTTATTTTATATATTATTATATCATTGAATAGGTATATAAACTAAGTATAAAAAAAAATTCTCCTGATTTGAACTACTCAATAGAACGATTGAGGCTAATTTTAAGTGGATTAGCTACAGATACTATTGAATAAAATTAATTAATTAGTGAGCCCACATATTCAAAATGGTAGCGTATTATATGGTAGATTATATAAGCATAAATTGAAGACAAGATAATTTTCAGACATATCATAACAGTAAGTATGTATGTAAATTGAATAGCTCCAAAGTTCGATGGTAAAAAGAAAACCAACAACAAAGACAGATGCTCTAAGATGTTGGTGTCCAGCCAAGCCTAGGCATGCGAAACTAAACGATCTTCATCGTATATTAATTAGATTCCGACTTGTGCAGCAATACTAGAGGCCATAGCAATGATTTTAGGGACTATAAATTCTACATTCTTGCTTAACAATTATTTAGCCAAGAAACTTTATTGGACTCCACTTCAATTATTTGTTGACTTCTTTCTTACTTTATTTCATTATTTTTAGTTGCCGAAAAAAGATGATCAATCAAGTAGGTGTCGGTACTCTCCCGATCCACTATTTCAATTTTCTAATGCAATTTTCATTCCTATTTATTTCTTTAGTAGAACATTTTATCCCCAAAATTTACAAGTATTATCTGAAGTGTCTAATTTAGATTTCGACTTAATATTTTTTTTGAAAAATTAATTTAGAAGGAAACTCAAAAACTTGAATCTATTTATAGGTCGAACAGTGTCCTGCATTTCATATATATTAGCTAGCTACTAGGCATGGATGATGATGCTGATTAGGCATATTATTACTTGTGCAATGAATACTAGCTCTAATGACTTTATCAGCTGCCAGTTTAATTTTAATTTACTGATGATTGGATTCGATCCTTGTTATAATTACTAATTTACTTTGCACCTAAACTCACCTTAACATTAAATATGATGAAAACATGATTTAGAGAATTCCCAGGTAATATGGCACGCAAATTAATAATGATGAATCGCAAATCAAGGACATAATCCCTGTCAGTAATTAATTTAATCTGTAAACTTCTAAGTTCCTTCTGCTATATTTCAAATCAAAATGTAGAGCTCCTGCCTCCTGGTCCAGTACTTGCTTGGCGTGCAATTTCTAAACTATAACCTCCTGCAGCCTCCAGGACCGAAACTCCATTAATTAAACTTCCTCTTCATCTGTCCTTGTGACTTGCAAAAAACACAAACACAATACCCTTTTTGGTCCATATCCAACCATCCTATTTAACCACTACCCGTATCTGTCATCTCCTTAAACTTTCAAATTTCTCTCACACTTTTCTCAAACAATTACGATGCCATTTCCCACAATGTATGTTCCCAGAGGAGGAAGAGCTAAAAACTCGCTTTCTCTCTTACCCATTTCAGTTCTTGTCTTAATCCTACTAATAAACACATTATTACCTCTCGAAAAGAGCTCAAATACCACAGAAATCCCACATTTACATGTCCACAAACACATCCAAATTGCTCACTCAGCATGTGAAGGCACACTATACCCTCAACTATGCGTCTCAACTCTTTTAAAACTCCCAGATCTCACTTCCAAATCATACCCAGAATTCATCTCCGCCACCATAAACCAAACAATGTACGAAGTTAGAGTCTCCTCCTCCAATTGCAGCGGCATTAGTCACAACCTTAAAAATCTAGAAAAACTCGAAAAAGTAGCTCTCAATGATTGTCTAGAGCTTCTCAGTGAAACAATTGATGAGCTGACAACATCAATTTCTGATCTATATTCAAAGAAATCAGCTACCAAACATTACCACGACTTGCAATCTCTATTAAGTGCCGCAATGACAAATCAATACACTTGCCTTGATGGGTTTGCTTATAGTAAAGGACATGTGAGGGAATCAATCAAGACTAATTTGTTTAACATCTCCCGTCATGTGAGTAACTCTCTAGTCATGCTCAAGAAAATCCCAGGCACTAACACATCTAAGTCAGAGGTTTTTCCCGAGTATGGTGAAATGAAACAAGGGTTCCCATCGTGGTTGTCGAACAAAGATCGTAAACTCTTGCAGGCTCCTGTAAATGCAACAAAATTTGATTTAATAGTGGCTAAAGATGGTACTGGAAATTTCACTACAATTGGCGATGCAGTGGCAGCTGCTCCAAACTCCAGCAACACAAGGTTTGCTCTACTATAAACTAGTATAATTCTCCAACCATCTCGCATTAGAAAAGTCAATAATATTACTTTTTTTTTCCATTTAATGTAGGTTTGTGATATATATAAAGGCCGGAGCTTATTTTGAAAATGTGGATGTGGGTAAAAAGAAGAGGATGCTTACGTTCATCGGAGATGGGATTGAAAAGACAGTAATCAAAGCTAACAGGAGTGTAGTTGGTGGATGGACTACTTTCCGGTCAGCAACTGTCGGTGAGTGCTACTAATTTACTCAGATAAATTTTAAATGAAATTTGAATTAATAATCTTATAATCTGCTCTTTAATATTATTAATTGAAAATTTAGCTGTTTTTAGTTTAAATAAAACTGTAAACAATTCCTACTTCTGCCACGTCGTGATTATCGAAAAAAAATAAAGACAACTCACTGGGATTAAGGGCTTGAATAGTAGTTTCAAGTTTCTATATTATTGTCTCCATCTTTGGATTGGATTCTCCAGACAGGTCACTAACTCAATGTTCTTTGTCCAATCACTAGAAGCTCACATCACAAATAAGCCAATTTAATTTGTTTAGATTTAGATTACTCTATGTTAACTCGATATATGTCTGAACTTGATTTAGTTCCGGAAAATTAATAAAATAAACTCTTATTTATTTAATTATTATTATTGAAATTATTTTTAAAAGTTTAAAATTACAAATTCAATCTGCAATTGAAATTCTAATAATAAAATATATTAATTTAATACCTTTAAATTTTTAAGAGGTAACTTCCATGATCATATGCGTGTGTCGGTGGTTATGATCAATAGAATCTCACCGCAATTTTTGGATCATTGAAACGCGCAATCCAGTGATCTTGTCGGATGAAAAGACTAATATCTTTTTCAACCTTTTTTTCTTTCTAATATGTAACATGAATTATTAATTCCTGTGGCTGTGATTTTGTTTTAATTACTTATTACTTATTATTGGCATTGCAGCCGTGGTGGGTAACGGATTCATAGCAAAAGGCGTAACATTTGAGAACTCAGCAGGGCCTAGCATGCACCAAGCAGTAGCATTAAGGAGTGGTTCAGATCTTTCAGCATTCTATCAATGTAGCTTCGTTGGCTATCAAGACACTCTTTATGTCCATTCACTTCGACAATTTTATCGCGAATGCGACATTTATGGTACCGTTGATTATATATTTGGCAATGCCGCTGTTGTATTTCAAAATTGCAATATGTACTCTCGTAAACCAAACCCAAACCAAAAAAATATAGTGACTGCCCAAGGGAGAGAAGACCCAAATCAGAACTCTGGAATCTCTATCTTAAATTGCAAGGTCGCTGCTGCAGCTGATTTAATCCCAGTAAAATCATCATTCAAAACATATCTGGGTCGTCCATGGAAAGAGTATTCTAGGACAGTTTACATTCGATCTTATATTGATGATTCGATAGCCCCTGCTGGGTGGTTAGAATGGAATGGGGATTTTGCTTTGAGTACCCTTTATTATGGAGAGTATATGAACAGAGGCCCTGGATCTAATACCAGCGCTAGAGTGACATGGCCTGGTTATAGAGTCATTAATAGCTCAGCTGAAGCTACTCAGTTCACAGTTGGAGCTTTTATACAAGGAAGTGAATGGCTTAACTCTACTGACATTCCTTTCTTTACCGGTTTGAGTTAAGGCATATTTGATTAGTAATTAATTAGCATTCATAATGCGTCATTATCAAGTGTTAATTCTATGTGATTTAGCATTATTTTAAATTTAAATCCCTTTGTTGAACTAAAATTGGGAGGTATTATTTTTTTTGTTTTTGAAAGTGAATGATGAGATTTGGACTAGAGATTTATATTTTATGGTATTAATTATGTGGCTTTATCATTATTATTGTCTTATGAAATTTGGCAGAACATTCTTTAAAGTGGCTCAACATAATCATGAAATGGCCCCTAATTACAAATACACAACTTGGACAAGTTCAGATGTAATTTAACAAGTATCCATGAATAGATAAATCATATCCATGAAGTAAACTTTAACTGGAGTCAATTTAACAGTTAAAATTTTAAATTCCTGAATTAAATGATAACTTCAATCAAATTATTTAGTGCATTCAACAATTCCCTTGTTCATGTGCATAGAGAATACAATAAAGTTGCTGATTGCTCGGCAAAATTGGCCCTAGACTATGAGTTTGGCATACACATTCTAGATGACCTTCTAGGACTAGTAGGTGAGTTGCTTCAAGAAGATTTAGTCTGTAATCATGTAGGATATATCTCCCACAATTTCATATGGAACTTATTTCATTGTGAGTGTAGAGTATAGTATCTTAATACGCACTAGATGGAACAATTGTGATTGGTAAAAAAAATGAAAAATGAACAAAAACTCCTTTGACAGTACAAGATTATAGGCTTTTGTCATTGCTGGTTGATCAATGGGCTGACTATGATGATTAATTTTAGAAGGACATGGGTTTGATTGACTAGAATTTGGGCCTGTACCTTTAGTGGAAAGAAGCCCACTAATGTACGGATTACAGCATTAGGAGACAGGAGGATAGGCTTCAAGACCAGTGTCACATGAGAAATGGGATATGGTCGAGGAGTAGTCGAATAACAATAATGGGAATTTCTGCAAGAAAACCGTAAATCACGGGATGTAAATTATAAATGATGGAAATTGGAGCTCAGAATTAAAATCATGAGACTGCTATCACATGCATCCTCTGCCTCAAAGTAGGATCTATCCTTGTCCTTCATTATTCATTAAAAGCTTTCAATATTCTGCAGATTTTTCTTATCTTTTTTTGTCTGCATGAGCATGAGTTTTTTGACTGAATAGTAATTCAGAAAATATTTTTGGCTATTTGCAGAATGTTGATCTGAAAATATATCCATATCAGAGAAACATAAAGCCTAATTTGAAATTTTGATTAGTATAACTTTATTTTCGATTATGTAATGTATGACTATTCTTATAAAAATTAATACATTATATATACATCATTTGTGTGTATCCAATACAAAACAGTCAAAATTAAATTGTGGTGCTATTTATAGGTTTTAAAAGATTGATCACTTTTTTATAACTGAATAAGCATTGCCAAACTTTGTTTTTACCAATTGATCAGTCCTCTTAAAGTTAAAAGTTAAAATTAAATATGAGTATGGATAAGTTAATTTACTAAATTAGAGGAATAATGGTGGAATTATTTGGCAATAAGAAAAAATGGTGTCAGCTTTTGTTTACAGTTTGATTTGAAAGAGCAAAAGAAATTTCTCTTTAACAGAGAAGCACATAATAGAAGAAGAACATGAATGCATGCTTTTGCATGTGGGTTGACACCAGAGTAGCACATGATCATATGAGTAGGCCACTCTAACAAACATGCGCTTGGCTTAAATCTGGGCCCATTCCATTTCTCTTTAAAAGTTAGATGCTGGGAATTTATTATAATAAAATAATTTGAAAATTTATAAATTCAAAAATATTAATTTTAACATATAAATTGATTAATTTTATACAAATAAATTTCAACACTTACATTTATATATGTATCAATATTTCATATATTCTGAGACTCATTTTCAACCCCATCTCTTATATTGAATAAAACATAAAAGAATTTTTTTTTTATCTAAATTCACATCATCATTGTTTTTGTCCATATTATTAATTATTTATTTATTATATGATGAAAATAGTAAATATGTATATATCCATTTTTTTTTTAGTGCAATACAAAAACTCAACTGAAATTCAATTTAACATCCCTAGTTCTAAAAAAATTAGTTTAGGTCATCATTGAATATTAATGAAATTACTGAGAGGGCCATTTCAGGAACTCACAAGTTCCACTCAAAAATGTTCTGGTTTAAGTATATATCCATTTCAATAATGCATTATGTATATATCCAATTCAATAATGCAAAAATTAATTTGGCCACCTTTGCTTGGTGCTTTTTTTCATTCTTTTGCTGCTTTTATATTTATATACGAAAGTACTAAGTATCAACTTTGCCTTGGGTCCTCTGCTCTTTATTTATTCGTTGAGCACTGAGCAGCAAAAACATTGAGCCAAAGGAAAGGTTAATTTTGAATACACAAGCTAATAATGCTGTACCGCATATGCAATACAAGACAGTAGACCAATCATTCAAAATATATTGTGTGAAACTATTATAAAATGCCTCCACGTCAGTCATCAAATTAGGATAAATTAATTAAATTAAACACCTAATGAAACTATAATTTTTTCATAATTATACACTTATGCATACGGTAAATCCTTTGGAGCATAGTGACAGTCATCCCCAAAATTTTTTGAAAAATTATATTGAAAAGTGATTTCAATTTTTTAAAAAATAACTTGTCTCCAAAATTTTTATAAAATTTTTCATTACTCCCCCTCTAAATTTGTCACTCCACATAACACATATATTCACTATCACATTTTCAAGTTTATATAATTATTTTCAATCTTTTCATATGATGTAAAAATTTATTGAAAACATATCCTATAGTTGGATATCTATAAATTCAAGGACCACAAAAGATGATGAACAAAACAAACAATTATATATATTACAAGCAGTTCACTTTGTAGATGGGATAGAGTTGGTTTTATTAGAACTGGGGAATGAGTTCCAAAAATTCCTTGGCTTTTTCATAGATCTAGCTCTTGATTCAGTTAAGTTGCTCCATCTCCGAAAGTACTTGATCTGAATGGGTGTTTATTGACTCTTTTTGTGACTCACTAATATAGCCAACAACTCTCAAGATTTTCCCTATCAAATCCCATGTTTAGGTTTGCCGCTTGTCTCCGACAGAAATTTTGTGGTTAAGTATTCGATTCCATTTTTTATGCTCATTACCTTTTGTCTCTGACAGTTAAAAACTTAAAACTGATAAGCTCCAATTTCTTTTGTTGAAACTCAACTACTCCATAAGTTATGGGCAAGACTTCCTCTAAGCTTTGTTCCAACGCAGTGGGAGCTGTAGCGAAACTCTAAAATTTTATTTGGAGGACCAAAATTAATAGAATAACAAAAGAAAAAGTTTTTTAATAATTTTTATTTTAAAAAATAATAACTAATTATATTTTTTCATAAAAATATATTTTTGATTAAATACTTAATTTTTATTATTTTTCATTTTTATATGATAAAACTAATTAAATAATTTTAACACTTAAAATTATTTATAAAAATTTAAATTTAGACGAATAATTAAAAAGATAAAATGACTGTTAAAGAATTAAACTAATTATATAGAGCTATTATATACTTTCAAGTGAATTAAGGAGCCAGGATCCCTCTTGTCCTATTATGCCAGTAAGTGGGAGTAACACTTACTGAATTGAGTAAAAGCATCACATGGAAGTTAGTTATTTAGTATAAACTAATTAAAATACTATCAAATATACTACTTCCAGTGACTATATAGAATATAAAGGTAAAGCATATGCCTCTGTGTAGGGCTTAATTTTGTAGAATAGGTAAATGTTAGCATAAAAAGATCAATTCTTTTTTCAAAAAATTTATCAACTAGAAAGATTGAAGTGGAAAATAAAGATCTATTTTTGATACAGAAACTAAGCAGAATCAAAATGAAATTTGAGTAATGTTTAGTCCTATTATACAAAATCGTTTAGTATATTATGAAAGTATTAAAAAAAATGTATATATTATGAGTTGCCCCTTCTCTATATACCATTACACATTATAAACAAACTTGTAATTTTATTCCAAACACTAACTTTTTAATTACATTTCCTTTTAGTTAATTAAGTTTCTACTGAAATTTAACTTTTTATAACTTTTATTTAATTCTTAATACTATATTGATAATTTTGATATCAATAAATTTCTTATTTTGTATGTAAAAAAAATATATTCTTTCATATGCAAAAACAAATTTCAAATGAAAGATCTTTGGTAAAGTTATTCTTCAACTACCATTTATAGTTTGAGTAAGAAATTAACCATTTATAGTTTTAGAAGGAAATTAAGAAAATAATTTCAATAAGAAGTGCATGAGATTAAGCTCATACCCATTAGCACCTTATATTAATTATTAAGTACACACAGAAACAACATATTGTAGGCATATCCTGTATGATCATTGTCACATCTTTTTCAATGAACTATACAAGGAACTTCAACTGGTTCCATTCTATACTGCCATTGACTCATCATGCCAGAATTGTTAACCTAGAGCAGTAACTAAATCAAAATTTCCATGTGACTATCCTTGTTTGCTCATTAATGCACTCATTGGTCCTCCTTTGGGAGAAGGAAATTATCAGATAGAATTGGAGTTTTTATTCCTCCAGAGAAAAAAAAAAATGGTGGGTCTCACATTTCGTGGAGCCCAATGTCTCCAGCTCTATCTTGTAATATAGTAATAATAATTCTGGATGAAGATAGGAACCCTGAATTGACATTACATAACTTCACAAGGGTAATTGAAGTCAAAACTCAAAACCCGAACATGCATTAAAGTATAACCATTTTTTTGCTAGTCCTATTAATTGTGGCAGTGACAAACATGCCAGTGTTAAATTAATTAAGTAAAAATGAGCGATTAATTAAGGCTAAAATTAATTGTGAAAGGAATTGGATTAAATTATTGTTTTAATCAATTAGAATTTAGAAGCAGAGGTTAACAGAGGCGAGCAAGGGAGTCAACAGCTTTTGCTTTATAAATACAGAGAAGGAGAGGTCTCTGTTCTCCCGCTGCGGCTTGCAGGTTGGTTGTTGGTTGGTTTGGGTTGTTTTACTTTGGGCAGACCAAAAGAATGGCTTTCTTCTCTATTTCCCATTTCACACTTCTACTTTTCCTCTCTTGCTTTGCTACTACTCTGTTTCTCTGCCATGGCTTTCCCGTCCATCATCACAACAACCCATTTCACCACCACCACCACCGCCCTCGCTTAGACAGTCACAACTACAGAGATGCCCTCACTAAATCAATTCTCTTCTTTGAGGGCCAGAGGTCAGGAAGACTCCCTTCTAGCCAGAGGATCACTTGGAGGAGAAACTCTGGTCTCTCAGATGGCTCAGCCATGCATGTATATATATAATAATACTAACTTCATATATTTCTTTGTTTTTTTTCTTATCTTTTCTTTGGCATTTGTTGATTTGGGTTTTTGGAAATGAAAATGCAGGTGGATTTAGTAGGAGGGTATTATGATGCAGGGGACAATGTGAAGTTTGGTTTTCCTATGGCTTTCACTACCACTATGCTCTCATGGAGTGTTATTGAGTTTGGCGGGCTTATGAAAGGCGAATTGCAGAACGCTAAAGAAGCAATTCGTTGGGCTACTGATTATCTTCTCAAAGCTACTGCACATCCAGACACCATTTATGTTCAGGTTTGCATTCTTTATTTGGATTTTTATGCTCTGTTTCTGTGTTTCTGAAGTGGCATTTGCTAAACTTGAGTAACTAGGGACAAAAAAATTTAGGAGATTTAAAATACTAAAATTTGGGTTTTTCTTGCAGGTTGGTGATGCTAACAAGGACCATGCTTGTTGGGAGAGACCAGAAGATATGGACACTCCAAGAAGTGTTTTCAAAATAGACAGAAATTCTCCTGGTTCTGAAGTTGCTGCTGAAACTGCTGCCGCTCTTGCTGCAGCTTCTTTGGTGTTCAAAAAAAATGACCCCACTTACTCCAAGCTTTTGGTCAGGAGGGCTATTAGGGTGAATCTCTAATCAGAACCCAAAATTTTAAATTAAAGTACTAATTGCAATAAAAAATGTGGGTTTAATTTATTTTTTTTCCTCCTCTTTTTTTCTAGGTGTTCCAATTTGCAGATAAGTACAGAGGAGCCTACAGCAATGGATTGAAGAAATATGTTTGTCCCTTTTATTGTTCCTATTCTGGATATGAGGTGAAGTTTATTATATCATTCCTATTTAATGAGAAATGGTGTTTAATTAGCTTAATCACTAATGGGTATTTTAAAAATGGCAGGATGAGTTGTTATGGGGAGCTGCTTGGTTGCATAAGGCCACCAAAAACCCAGCTTACCTAAACTACATTCAAGTTAATGGGCAGACTCTTGGAGCAGCAGAGTTTGACAATACCTTTGGCTGGGACAACAAGCATGTTGGTGCAAGAATCCTTCTCTCTAAGGTAAATTCAATACTAGTTTTTTTTTTTTTTTTTTCAATTATTCCTTGTTGGTTAAAATAGTTTCTTGATTAATAGTGTCTTTTTTTGGATTTCAGGCATTTCTTGTTCAAAAAGTGCAGTCCCTCCATGACTACAAAGACCATGCAGATAATTTTATTTGTTCCCTTGTTCCAGGGGCCCCTTTCTCTTCAACCCAATACACCCCAGGTCCCCCATATTTCCTTTAATTTTCTACAAATAATTTCACAGTATTTGTTATTTTTTAACGGCTAGTTTTGGCTTTTTCCTGGGTAATAATCAGGTGGTCTTCTGTTCAAAATGAGTGATAGCAACATGCAATATGTGACCTCTACTTCATTTTTGCTCCTAACCTACGCCAAGTACTTGATTTCTGCTCATAAAGTTGTCAACTGCGGTGGAACAATTGTCACTCCAAATAGGCTACGA
Organism: Aleurites moluccanus; assembly: GCA_948193065.1. Lineage (NCBI taxonomy): Eukaryota > Viridiplantae > Streptophyta > Magnoliopsida > Malpighiales > Euphorbiaceae > Aleurites > Aleurites moluccanus. Next base: position 8,428 of record CANXYC013080486.1, on the reverse strand, counting down.
AACATTGCCAAGAAACAGGTACAGGAATCAAGAAAAGCTCTTGAATCTTGAATCTTGATACCCAATTTCTTAATTATTATTATTTATCCATGTTCCTATTTTTTGAACTTCTAAAATTTTGGAATTAGGTGGATTATTTACTAGGAGACAATCCCTTGAAAATGTCCTACATGGTAGGATATGGTCCAAGATACCCAAAAAGGATACACCACAGGGGCTCATCTCTACCGTCCATTGCTGTTCACCCAGCCAAGATCCAATGCTCATCAGGGTTTAGTGTAATGAACTCTCAGTCTCCGAACCCAAATATTCTCGTGGGAGCAGTAGTTGGTGGACCAGATCAGCATGATAGGTTCCCAGATCAAAGATCAGACTATGAGCAGTCAGAGCCAGCCACTTATATTAACGCACCTCTAGTAGGAACACTGGCTTATCTGGCTCACTCATTTGACCAGCTCTAATTAAGTATTTAGATATAGGTGTTGGGTTTGTCAATTTTTAATTTTTAGTGGGTTGTTTTTATGTCCCTAAATACTTGGCTGGATGTGAATCTTAGTGGTAAAGGGTCAACACTTGAGGCTGGAGCCCCAAACCATTAACTGCATTGGTCAAAAGATATAAAAAAGTAACCCTAGGGGATTTTTTTTTAAGTTCACATATCATTGTTTTTAGTTAAAGCTTTAACACCTATGGGAGCGCGAGTGCAAGTGTCGTGCCAAGAACGGTGTTTATGTTATGTATGTAAAATATATGGCTAGCTGGAACTTTTCAGTTTTAACTGTGTTAGTCCGTTTTGGTACTTGTAATATGTCCACTAGCGTTTTCAACTTGCATGAGGTTATTGGAAACTCTCTCTCTCTAGCAAATACCCTTTTTTTAAGCTACTACGAATATCCAATTTAATAAACAAAACGGAAATGTTATGCATTGAAAGGTGCAGTAGTTTACAATATATTCTCACTTAAAATACAAAGGATTGTATTTGAATGTTTTGTAATATTTTTATAAATAAGAATATAAAAAATATATTAAATACAGAAAATAAATATATACATATCTGTGATATCAAAATCAAGTTTTAAAGTGTAATTACCAAATATAATTGAAAAACTATAAAATTTGTAGATAAATGGGATCTTGTGATGCCTAATACCATCCCAAACAAAAATAATTTAGTCATCAATAAATTAAAAAAAATAAACATTTTAATGCATTATTTTAAACTCGCATTTTAAAATTACTGGTATTTCAATAAATGTTTATTTTTTTTCCTAGTTTTCTATTTGAGCCTAAGATAAAAAATTGGTTGGACCACTGAAACGAAAAGAGTTAAGTAGGAAATGGGATATGTCTAGGGATGCCTCGGATATACAGCAGGTTTTGAGATCACATCGCGGATATTCATTTATTTTTAAAAATAAAAAATTATATATTTATAAGAATATATATATATATATATATATATATATATATATATATATATATATATATATATATTGCAAAATTATAGGTATTTACTTAAAAAAAATTATATATGTAAAAAAATGAATATAAAAATTTAATATGTATTTATTTATTAAAATGAATGTATATAACATAAAATATATAAATGGATATACGAAATAAATGGAACGGTTAGGATTAAACGGATACCTAAGGATCAAAATTGTCATCCCCAGATATGTCTTTTACCCTAGAAACTAACAACTAGCCTACAAAAAGAGTAGAGAGGAACTGAAGATTGAGGAGGAAACGAATTTTGAAGAAATATCGAGTAGTGTCAGTGGATAATGTTCCAAATGGATATTTTACCGTTGGTGGGAGGAACGAGTAATTGACCGTTGGAAGTGAACGAGGAAGATGGAAGTTAAAGACATCAAGAAAGAGAATTTGTAGAGAGACACGTGATACTGTTGGTGGTTTGCGAGTTCTACGGTCAATAAAGCTGTAGCTTTATTTTCAGACTTGTCAGTAGTATCAGTAACTGGGACTTTTTTTTGGTTTCACTTTATTAAAAAAGAGATGAGCCTCTGATTAAAGAGGGAATTCAAGAAACCAAACAACATTCCTCTATGGTGGACCAAACCAAACGTTCCAATTAATTTAGGTTTTGGGGCTGCAGAGACTCGTCTTTGTCCCAAATCCAGACAGGACATGAACCCTACTTACCCAAATCAAAAATACCCACTTACTCCACAAACCAAAACAAATCTAAAATCAATCATTTATATCAAGATGTAGTAGTTTATACAATTTAAGTTCAACAGAATCCTAGGCTTCCACTAAATGTATTTTTTTGTTGTCTTAACTTGCTTTAGAAATGGCAACCAAAAACGAAACAAAACAAAGTATGTGACAATTTATGGCAATGCCATTGGGAAAGAAAGCTTGTTTTTCAACAAACCTCTTGGCACAATTTCACAAAGGAAAACGAACTTCATTGCAGACTATTTATGCATATAAAACAGCATGTCATAGATGCAGAATTATCCCTCAGGGCGTTTACTTTACATGAGAAAGCTCATATCATTCTTAAACTCTAATAAGAAAGCTTAAATTTAGCGACAACAGCAAGGATGCGTTATTTTTCTCAAGGGGTTCATTTTACTTGAGAAAGATTCATAATGCATATATATTTTCATTAACATACTATTATACATGCCAGGAACAACAACAGGAATTTATTTACACGCTATTATTGCTGTGCCAGATGATGTTGCTGCTTCTGGTTAATGGGTTACACAGTTGCATGAGCAATTGTGTAACTTAACGTTGGTCATCTATTGCCAAAGGAACAGTTTTCACCTGAAACAAACCACAAATAATGTAATCTGATGCGGAACATTCAAATGTCACAAAAACTTTATACAGTTAACATCTGGCCAACACTTAAGTGGATAGTTGCTGCCATGTCTAAGTGTGTACATATGTACATACATATCATGTCAACATATATTAGTTCAAAAAGGAAATATTATCTTATATCAAATTCCATATTTAATCACTAACTTGTGTTTGATTAGTAATATCCTTCCCTCATATATTAAAATTTCTGATGTACGAAAATTTTGCGAAATAGTACAAGTTATAAAAAAAAATTTTAACTTTGTAGGGTGATAAACAAATTTATAACGAGGGAAGGCCATGGGACAACCCCCCCTCCTCTCCTCCTCCCCCACCCCCCCACCCCACAAAAAAAAACCTATTGCCAGGGGTAACATGGCCTTGCCCCATCAGCAAATGACTTGGTTCCAGTTACATATTTCATGTCATTATATAGAAGGAAACACTAGCTGACAGCACCGCATTAAAAACACAAACTACTTACCAAATTGCGGAACTTGAGAATGTAGAACATTTCAAGATATCTTCGGGTCTCAAGCCTCTCAAGCTTGGAGACGTACTTCCAGAAACCATATACCCCAGCCAATGTCAACAGCCTCTCTGAGTAAATCTTCCATGTGTACCTATTCAAATGATCCTGAATGAGCCTCAAACCTGCAGAAAATTTTTTTAAGCTATTTTTATACTAACCTTTCATAAATCCGCTGCAGCCCTGCATCAGAGATTTTATTCCAGTGGCTTGGATCTTCCTCGGATTTTTGAAAGAAATCTGCCATAAGTGCAGCAGCCTGATCAGGGTGATATGGATCAATATGGAATCCTGATATACCATGCTCAATAATCTCTGCTGGACCACCATGGCAAGTGGCAAATGTTGGAAGGCCACAAGTCATTGCCTCCACAACAGTCAGCCCAAAAGCTTCATAAAAAGCAGGCTGCGCCCAAAAAAAATTAAAAAAAAAAAAAAAAAAAAAGCACCACCAAGGGCATTAAGCATCTTACAAATCTTTCGTACAATAGCTAAGCAAACTACAATCACATACCTGCACAAAAACTCCTCTTTTGTCAGCTATGTAGCGATAGAGCTCACCATTACGTGCTCGATTTGTTTGGGCTGTTATCCATCGAAATTGCCCGTCCAAGTTGTACTTTTTCATAAGTTCATGCATCTTCTCAATTTCAGCAATTTCTTCTCGGTCCTTGGACTTATTCACATCAATGTAACCAGCTACCACAACAATGTTTGCCAGCTTCCTCAGTTTGGTATTCTTACCATACATCTCTACCAACCCAGTTATGTTTTTTACCCGGTCCAGCCTTGCCATGGAAAAAATTAAGGGCTTTGACTTATCGTTGAGTGTACCTCTGTAATGATATAAAGGAAATATCAGATTACTAAACTTACCCCCCAAGTCTGGATCTGTCTTATTCCAGATTTCCAACGATTTTCTTAGAAATGATGGTATGGGTAATATGAATTCTTACAATCAGAACCAATACAGTAATATCAATCATAAGGGTTATTATATTACTAATATGTATCATAAATATTAGTATATGGGATATTCAAACTATAGGATCAAGAAGAGACTCACATCCATTCGCCAGTCTGCTCAGGATCATACAACATCTTTTCTATGGAACCATGTAGGGCTGTAAGCCTTTTTTGCTTTTCAGAAAATGGAAAGTAGATGGACATGTCCGCCCCAGGAGAGACAATATTGAACTTGGGATCAAAGACATCAATGCCATGAACAACTCGATATTGTCCTGGAAGAGTGAAAGCAGTGTGGCTCTCATACTGACCAACAGTATTCTTCCTGCAGAAAGAGCATGCAAGTTAAGCAGTTGAGATAATAAGCATTACTTGAACTAGCATGTCCCAAATTGATCAAGTTGCAGGAGCAATTTCATCAAGTCCAATTAATATCAGATATCCTCACAACAGGAAAGACAGGCCAACATAAATGGCATGGATATAGAAAATGAATAACATCATTCGTTGCCAAAGCCAGAACAATGTCACTAATTCAGGTGCCCTACTAATGGACGATAAACATTCTGAACAAAGAGTACCAAAATAAAAGGCTACTTTCGCAGATTCTATGATTTTCAAATGTATATTAATTATCACAAATGTTGGTTTACTAAAGCTAGAAGGGTCAATTTTTTAATGCAATAATAACTTGATCGCCTCCAATGCCACCCTGAATCACTAGCAAAAGCAAAACAAATAAAAACATAAAAAAATAATCAGTATGTGAAGTGCAAGTCATTAGAGCACCATTCCATAGCCCCTTCTGTTTACATTCCTTTGCTCTTCTAAAGATAGTTAATAGATCACCAACTGCAGCTTTGATTCCTTCGGTTTCAAAACAAAATTTTTAACACTTTTAAACTCAGATTCCAAGGATTTGATAAAAAAAAAATTAAAAAAAAAAAAAGAAGTAGATCTATAATAGTCATTATGTTTCATCTTTTAAACAATTGTACAACACAAAAAATTAGAAGCATGAAGGGGCAAACTTACGTTCCTGCAATCTCTTGGTAAGTACTGGTGATGATAAAATCTGCATTGTTCATGGCTAATATGTCAGCTGTGAATTGACAAGAGAAGTGATATTTATCATCAAATTTTTTCCAATATATATCTGAATCTGGATATTTTGTTTTCTCCAAGGCATGCGCAATGGTGCACTGCACATTCAAAACTTAAAGGTGTAAATCTTCCCATCTTATTAATAGATTGCTGACATCACATTTGCATAGGTATAATACCAAACAATTAGTCCTAACCTGTGTAACACCCATTTTAGAAGCCAACAAAGATGCAACAAGATTCCCATCACTGTAGTTCCCTATAATAAAATCAGGAATACCCTGTAACTCAGCTACAATTTCACCGGCCACATCCTGAAAGGTTTGAAGAAAAAGTTTGAGAGAGCTAAAAATAAGAAACTAATAAATGTAAATTGATTTTAACCTTATAAATAACCTAAGTTCTAAATAAATACCACAGAGTAGATGGTGAGGGCTTGAATTCATGGTATAATGATAACAAGAAATTTTAAAATTTTAATCAGCATTTAGCAAGTGTATGACAGATAAATGAATGCCAACAGCTGGCAGTAGCAGGTCTTTCAAGTGTTGACAATAGTTAAAATCAATCATGTTGCTTTCGCATGCTCACCTCCTGCCCCCTTTCTCCTATTTAGGAAATTACATAGGATAAATCGTTTTCCATTGTAAATATTTTTTATTGTATCAATCAATGGCAATTAACAGCCGTTCCCAATTAATTTTGGGATTAAGACTATGCTGAGTTTAAGTTGAGTATCATTTGCCAATTGTATTTATCAAGTTAGGTTCTTCACTCCTATCATCAGTGCTTAATGTTAGTAATGGCAACATCCTTTAAAGCGTTACCAAGTTTTAATGTATTTAGACAAGCATATACACAACAAAAACAGATACTAATGCTGAAGAATTTTTCTTACCTTGAAACTTCTATAGAAACTTAAAAGTTTAGCTGATAAGAATAGCAAGATCTAATAGCATCTAGTCTGAACTACTGACTCCCCTGTCCCACCACTTCAGCCTACCATAAGCACCATTCAGAGCAGGTTTATTCATCCCTAGTTATTGAAAAAAAGAATGATCTAGAAGTCGGACAGATGTTACAATTGCAAATATCTTTTCAAATGCTTTATTACTCGAGAAAAATAATTCAAATAATTTCACACCCATACACATGTTCATGTCTTACCTCAGCAAAGGTCTCCAGATATGGCCATACATCAAATCTTGAGATCCATTTTCTAAGAATCCCTTTCTCTGATCTAAAAGGAACTCGCAAAATGTGTGTGTATTCAGTTCCACTAACTCTTTCCAACCTCTGATTGCATGTAGTCCCTTTTGTATCAGGTATTAATCTGGTCACCTTGAAGAGTGAATGGATAATGCATTTTAGGGAGAAAAGTAATCAACATTGATCAAAGTGCGGAAATTTGAAAAAATTGACCTAGGCAAAGCATTAATATTCTTACAATAAGAATCCTAGGCTTGAAATTTAGGCCTTGCTTCTGTATTCTAAGAAGCATTTCATTCTCCAGGGCACGCACTTGATCCAGTATATAAACAACCTACAAGTTAATTAGAGATATATAAAAAGTGTTAAAAGAAGATCCAAGAAAATATCACTATTCTACCAAAAAAAAAAATCTTTCTTTTTTATTATCATTATTAATATTATTATTTTTCTTGGTAGGGCAGAGAGTAGGGCCTTAGGAATAAATTAGCACAAGACACAAGTATAATGAAATGTGAAAGAAATGAGCATTAGGTCTGCCAGAGGTAAGAAATTAAAGACCAGTGCCAGACAAGAGAGGTTGCTCAAAAGAATATCCTTGGTTGTAGTATTTTGTTAGTTGTTTTGGTTTATGGCAAACAGAGAATCAGAAGCACCTGTCCACCAGTGTCAGGCAAACCTAAAACATTAGCTTGCCCAAAGTATCCATGTGGAGACAAAATAACAACATTAAACACCATGGGTATTCTTCCAAGGAATGTCTCTAAAGTTGAGGGATCAGGAGCCTGCAGGATGTCCAAGAGAAGGTGCATTGTCTCCAGTACCCGTGCTGCATTATCCCCCCAACCTCTCTCAAAACCAAATCCTTGTAATCTGAATCAAAGTAACATTGAGAAGCAGGCAAAAATGAAAGAGTAATGTTCTACGAACGTACCTCATTTTAAAACTTCAGAAGACTAACAGTTATATGTAAAGAAACTTACGTATATTCAAACTCAGAATATGGTGCATCAGGTGGAAGCTTAGAAATATATTCTTCTGCCTTGACAAGGGCAGCCTGAAGTCTGGATATGCTCTGTACCCGATCATTCAACATCAAGGCCTGCACATAATCCTTAATTCAATCATTCAGCCCCAAGCACTATCTCAATCATCCCTCTTCCAAATATGCAAAACCCATGCCATGACAATACCAGTGATAAAAAAAATTATAAGTTTGCAGATATAATCAAGGTTTGATAAACTCATAAATGTAGCAAGGTTTTTTACAAGTGAAATCGATCTTAAAGTTAGTTTCTCTCATTAAAACTTACATGCCCTTTGTATTTATGTGCTCGAAGGAAATTATTTAAAGGCTCTAAACAGTCCTTGTTGCGAAACATGATTGAAGACAGATGGCGGTTGAGGAATTGAACACCATTGCCAATAGATGATGACCGGTTGGGGCGAGGAACATGAGCATTGAATGGCTCAAAATCAAGTTCAAGTACATAGGGATCATTAGACCTTAAAAAACACTTGGTAAGTAACATAAACAATAATCTATAAAGGATCAAAGGGTTATGAGTTCCCATACATGTATTCCAAGAAATTTAGTTGAAAAAGAAAAAAAGGAAGAGAGTTGCTTACGGCCCATCTACAAGTTCTTCTTTGAAGCGAAGATATTCAGAAACACTCAGTTGCTCCACACTGAGTTCAAAGACATTGACACGGACATATTCCCAAACACCAGGTCTTGGACGAATGGCTATCGCCACAAATGGAGGCAGAACTATG
>CANXYC013078398.1:0-10237 GCA_948193065.1 Aleurites moluccanus | reverse complement strand
TATATATATATATATATATATATATATATATTTAAACAAAGGGAGACGTGTTGTTATGAAATTCGGAATTTGAGTTGTCGAATTTGTGATTGGATTCAGTGAGTTGTTGAAATTATTGAATTCTGAATATGTGTTTATTTTGCAAAAATGTGAATTTTGAATTTGGGTTGAATCCACGAGGGTTTAAAATTTTCTGGCCATGATTAGATGTGTTTAGAAGTTATTTTCCTTATGAAAATTTCGATTTATTCATTATTGTTGTCTGGGTTGATTAAGATTTTTGTATATGGTTGAAACCTGATGAGAAATCTATCTTTTTGCTTAGCAAGGATGTGATTAGTATTTTAAAAGATTGTAATCAATATTAAAGTTTCATAGAGTTTATTGTCATCTTTGTTCCCAGTCAAGTTTTAGGCCATGGGTTTTACCATTTCATTTGTTCTGTGGTATTTTATTTTGATGTGCAACCATGGCTTATATTTTTAACTTACCTAATTATAATTATTGATAAATAATTGAAAATAATTGGTAATATAATTATTGCATGGATCTGACTTATCCATGAATTCCCATTTTAATCTTTGTTCTTGGATTTAGTTAAACTTTGAAGCCTGCTTTATAAATTGCCATGACCTGCTTTCGCGGACCGTGATGGTCCTAGGGTACGGGAGATGTCAATGGCGACCGATACCCATAGAATCCATCAATCACATACACAATCTATAATCATCAATTAATTATCCATTTTACTTAATTACTATTCATTCTGAAATTCATTCTGTCATTTTGTGCAATTGGCTGTAACAGTTAATATAACCTGTCATATGATCATCACATGTCATAAATATCATCATCACATATATATAACTGTTCATTTCCTAACTAATCCATACATATCCCATGGAGCAACTATATTATGAACATCAAAATACCAAAGTGCAAAATAAATATATACATCAATGACTAAAGCAGAAATCCACGGATGATAGACGACGGGATTCTGCAGTCTACTCCTCTCCTGAAATGGGTAAACAATGAGAGGGTGAGTATATAAATTACTCAGTGAATCTATATGCATCGCCAATAAATATAAGGTTAATGGAAGGCCCAATGATATCAAAGCTCAATATAAATAATTACAGAAAATAATGACAGAAAGTGTTAGAATAGGCTAGTATAGATATCATAGGATCAATAAAATAAGGAAAACAGATAAAGGGATGGATTGTATGACATTATACAATCTCCAATAATCCGTATGGACCATATGTGAACATATAGGCCTCCAGTATATCAATATTTGTATCATAAGACTGATCGGGTCTTATGGCCAGGATCATAACCCTTCCTAGCTAAGGTACCAATAATACAATGTGCACAAGGTCGACAGTATTTTCTCACTACTCTGTCGAATCGGTAGTTGTGTCATGACGTATAAAGATCAATATCAAGAAACAACATATCAGTGGATACCATGATGCGACAATGGCATCCTCCAGCTCAATAGACTCAATATCAATCAATCAATAGATTCAATAGCAAATCAAGTATCAATGACTCATTAGAATCAATTTAATGAGCATAAAATCAATAAGACATCAATAACAATCAATAAAACGATGACCAAAGGTCTAACAACAAAAAATAGAAACAAACATAATTTGGTCATTTTCGGCCAAAAAGTTGACACAATTGGCATGCCATTGTCGCTGGTGACGGTGGCATTCAAATGGTTGGCCTACGAAATTTTTGGCATGAATTTGGTGCAATATCGATATTGCCCCAATTATCAATAAACAAGCACATGAAAAGCAATTTATAGGCAACAACCACAACTCAATAATATTCATCAAATGAATCAAATAGGCAATGGAAGAACAAGTCAACAATATAAACAAAAATAAGGCAAATGGCACAAATTAGGGTTCGGCCATAACTCAATTTTCACAATTGGATTCCAAATTTTATTTTATCAATTAGGGCAAGTAAATTGATGCATAGTAAACTCACCTAACACTCCAAATCACCAAATGCAATGGATTTGCTACCCGATTCCTCAAATCCTCGATTTAGGCCAAAATCGGCGATTTTCTCTAAATGAGTTTTCTACAACGAAACGAGCGTCAATTAAACATCGATTAATACCCAAATAACTTATTCTAAAGCCAATTTACACATCCTAATCCATATACTCAAAATCAAAACTCACAACTTTAATTTAGGGTTAGAAAATTGGGGAAAATTGTTTAATGCATCAATTGATGCAATTAAACCATTTACCCAATCCTTTTATCATCCATTTAACCTAATTAAACCAAAAAATCAAACAAACAATCAACTTACCCAAAAACCCTAGATTGGTCGAAATCTTCACATCTTTGTTCTTCTATTTTTCTTCAATTTTTATGGTTGATTTTGGTATTTTAATGTTTGTATGGTTTTAGTTTTAGGTTTGGAATAATTTCCTTTCACAAATTAATGAGAGAAAATCAATAAAAAGAAAGGAAAATGGTCACTGGTTGGAGGATAAAAAATGGGAGAAAATTTGAGTCAAAAAATGTCTAAGTCCCCTTTATATAGTAGGACAAAATAAGCAAATTACGCTTTGGTCCTCCAATTTTTTGAAATTTGCTTTTGGTCCTTTTGCGCTCGATAATTTATTCCGACAATTCCTTCGGAAAATAGAATTCAAAGTGAATGTTTAAACATCATATTTTTATTAATATTAATTAATAAAAATAGTTTCAGAGTCGTTCTGAAACTCCGACTGACAATTTTTTACTATTCACCGAGAGTACCATTTTGCTCGCTTTATCAGTATTCTTAATTATTTTATCATATTTCTTTTTACTGTATTCACACATGAATATACCTTATCATTAATCCTCAATCCAATTTCAAAAATTCATTCGTCGACCGTACTGCTATGTTTACTGCAGTGATAACGGTACCGCCGATTTCCGAAAAATTTTCTCATTTTCGCTCTAACTGAGTTTCTAAAATTATTACTAGTCATTTCGATGATTTTAATCTATATACTGAGAATTTTATTAACTAAAACCTGTTATGCATTTCTAGGCTATTATATAAATAGTCAGTTCAGTTTATTTTTTTATTTATTTTGTTTGATTTTTCTTTTTTCTTTCTTTTTGGAGAAATGATAATAGGAAAGGATGAAAGATTGGATTTGATCGATTACAATGTCTAATTTAAATGGTGATCATTTAAAACTATGTCGCTTTATTTCCATTTTCATTGATCTAACTAAACTTTTTGATCCTTTCGGTTTTTGTTTCCTAAAATCCTAAAGGGCTATGATGATGACCGGATCAGACAAATTAACAGAATAATTAAAAAAAAAAAATTGGCGGGGTAAAATTAAATTAAAATTATTAATTTTGGTTTGACTTGAAATGGGTAACATTTATTTAAGGTAAGTTTAGTTATTGTTTTAATTCTTTTATGCAAAATTAATTTAATTGATTCATTTTTTTATTTACCAACATCAAAAGATAATTTTAAATTTAAATTTAAATTTAATTAGAATTCAAATAAAAGTTATCCAATTTTAAACCCTAAAATTAAAAGATTTTAATTTAAATTTGTAATTAAAAATTATTAATTTTTTTTAATATTTTCTGATAAAAATAAATCTGAACCCTTAAAATAAATATAATTTGTCTATTTACAAGCTTTTTTTATATATTTTCTAATTTCGTTGTTGTTTTGTGTTTGTTTGTTTTTTTGTTTTGCAGGGTTTATTTCTTTCAAAGTTGAAAGCAGACAAAGTCAAAGTGAACCATATTTTTGTAAACTTCATTGTAATTTTTATTTTATTGTATTTTAAAATTTTGTAATTTAAGTTAATTTTGTAATTTGTAAATATTAATTTTTTAGGGTTTAATAAAATTGATTACTAGTTTATTCTAATATATTCACAGTTATCCCTTTTATTTTTTTATGAATAATTTAAAATAAAAATAATAAACAAAATTAATTAAGCCCAGACAAAGCCTAAATCAAATCCAGTTTTCATTTTTATAATTAATTTCATCTTTCATTAATATTCACAAATAATCCTGTAAATAATTATCATTCTGGTTAAAAGAAAAGTAAATAAATTTGTACTGTATAAATAATAAAGAATAAAATATTTTTAAGGCTAATTTAATATTTCGAAAATTAACGTGTGGGTTCCTAGCACTTTCCCCATACGTTTGTAACTCCCGAATCCAAACTTTGGTTTAACAGATCAAATTTTTTAAAAGTTTTTCATTGAGCCTTTTAAAATAATTTAATTGGTGGCAACTCCATTTTTAATTTAAAAATTTAAGTGTTAGTTTTCGCCATCCTATCTCGGCGTCGTTTAAAAGTGTTATGACAGTTTAGTGACTCCACTGGGGATCTGAATGAAGAAATATAGAGAGTCGCATCTAATTTCAAATTATTATTTTGGCCTAAAAATATTCTTATTATTTATGTAGTGCAAAACTTATTTTCCTTTTAACCAGAATTTTTTTTTTTTGTTGTGCATCATATTTAATTTGTAGCATTTATGTTATTTTACATTTATCTTTTCTTGTTGTAAGCAGCATGGTTTTGAGTATAATGTAAGGATGCATTTTAAAATAGGTCACTGATCCTTTGCACACACTTTTAGCCCTATACCCGGGCGACTTACCTTTAAGATTAGAAGAAGGTAACTAGTAGTACCCATGAGACTTTGGTCTTCTATAGTATCCACGAAAAGCCTTCTCTCAGGTTGAAATTTATTTCATCTGTAATAGTACTCGTGGGACTATAAGCCTCGACAGTATTATAAGGATGGAATAGAGTCTTACTACTTGTTAGTAAGAGCAATCTGGGGACCTTTTTATCCAATTAGGGAAAATAGAACTGGCACTTGACCCTGCACCGTTGAATCCTAACAATAGAAGTTCACTTTTAGAGAATGACCTTTAGGTAATGTCAACAACTTAGTTCTATCCTTTTACCCCAGAATCTCACATCAAAGGGGGTTTGTGTCCTTACACTTTACTTAATCATGCTGCTGCAATTTTTTGTTTTAGTAAGATTGTTTTTATACTCATTTATTCTATTATTTTAAGAAATTAGGCGATTCAAAGATTAATTAATTAAAAGAAATTCTCCTACTTTGATGAATTATTTTATTTAATATTTTTATTTGAATCCCTATATTTGTTAGAATTTTTTTTTAGGATAAATGAGTTAATTTTTATATTATGTATATGCGCTAACTTTGTGCTTTTATTGATTTTACATTTTCTTTCATATTAGGTATATTTATGAGGTGGAATATTGGTATCTTGGGGAAATCATGATATCACCAAAGGAAAGTGAGGAATCTGGGTTACGCTCTAGGTTATGGAATCAGATTGTCAATGAGTCAGAGGAGTTACAGAGGATAGAGGGGGATGCAATACCAATGAGTTTTCAGAGTCAACTTCCAAAGAAGGTCAGGTTTTCTTTACACAGCAGTAATACTGTAACTTTATTCGAGTGTTAGGAGAAATTATCCATAGAGGCTAGGCTGGAATTTACGATCAAATATGGGGATATTGCCAAGCTACTACATGTCAAAGTAAGGGATGAGGTGTTAGAAACATTATTACAGTATTGGGATCCAGAGTATAATATTTTTACCATTAATGATGTGGATACTACTCTGATGATGGAGGAGTATGGTAGGATTTTACAAGTACTATTTACTGATGAAAGGCGGATATATTTGGTTTTGGAAGATAATAGGTCGTGGAGGAAATATGCTAAGTTGGCACAAATCATGGAGCAAGAAGCTAAAGAGACACAAATATGGGTGGGAAAAACTGAAGGCTGGCAATGGTCAAATTTGCGTCACATTTTTGACATGCATATGGCGGAAGGAAAAATGACAATCTAATCTAGAGTTTTGGTGCTTGTTGTTTATGGAATGATGTTGACTCTAGGACCAATTAATTTCATCAGCGGTGAAGCAGTTCGCTTCTTTGCCTCTGTGGATCATGATCATATCAATCCTATATCGACAATTTTGGATAAAATCTTTTTATCCCTGAGTCACTATAGGTCAAACAGTGGGAGATTTTTGGGTTGCAAGTATGTATGGGAAATGGGACATTTCTTCCTACAAAACACTCGATTTTGGTCCTACGATCCGGAAAAAAGTAAAGTATTAAATGAGGTAGTCTTGAATATGCCAATCTCACAGCTGAAGGAAAGCATCATAAAGGTCACAAGTAAGAGCTATGAATGGAGAGCCAAATGGATGCCGGTAAAGCCATTCATTCTAAGAACCAAGAATTACCCTTTTGTTCCATTAATCGGAATATGAGGATGCATCAGTTACGCACCATCTATGGAATTACAACAAGTTTTTCGTTCGCAGTACATTCCTTAAACTAAAGGATTTGGAAAATTTCACTTTTAGTTCTGGACACACAAGACTAAAAAGGAAGCAGAGGCAGATTAGGGGGATGGGTTACTCTCTGTAGCACAAGGGAAATATTTATTAAAGGAGGCTCAGGAAGCTTAGAAAGATTTAATCATGGGACAAGGATTTACACGCCAAGGTGAGACCACTATTGGATATCTGACTTGACAGCAAAACAGGGGAAAGGGTCTTAACCTTCCAGATCTTGTAAAAGATATCACCCCACCAAAGGTCAATTCAATAGAGGATTATTATGAGGAGTGCAAGCAACGAAAATTGAAGTTACACCAAGACCTGGTCGATAAGCTAATAGAGAGTCAAAAACAGAATTCAGAGTTATTAGAAAGAAGCCAGCAATTACAATAGGAGAATGAGCGACTCATACTCCAACATAGCCAACAACAAAACTTTTTAAGAAATCAGAGAAAAAGGGTACGAGAACTGGAAAAAGAAAATGATCAGTGGGGGAGTAAAGTATCACGACTCGTTTCCGGATCGCGACAATCCTAGGGCACAGGAGATGCCAATGGTGACCGACACCCGTAGAACCCAGTATCACATACACAATCTATAAACCACAATATATTATCCATTTTAGTTATTTACTATACATTTTTTTATTCTGTAGTTCATTCTGTAAATTTTTGCAATTGGTTGTAACAATCCATATATCATACCATATAACCATCATATAACTCATATAACTCATATGTCATCAAATATCATATATAAATGTTCATTTCCTAGCTAACCCATACATACCCCATGGAGCAGCTAGATTATGAACATCAAAATAATAATACAAAATCAGAAAATATACATCAGACTGCCAGCAGAAATCCCCGGATGATAGAAGACAGGATTCTGCACTCTACTCCTCTCTTGAAATGGGTAAATAAAGAAAAGGTGAGTATATAAGATACTCAGTGAATCTATATACATCAACAATAAAATAGTAGGTAATAATGAGGCAATGGTACCAATAAATCAGATAACGATAAACAGAATTTTTAATAGGTCACAGTATGGCCAAAGAATGAAGTACAGGCTCGGTATCATATGGAAAGACAGATAAAGGGATGGACTGTATGAAATCATACAATCTCCAGTAATCAGTATGGACCATATGTAAACATATAGGTCTCCAGTAGTATATCAATATCAATGAGCATAAGACTGATCGGGTCTTATGGCCAGGATCATAACCCCTCTTAGCTAGGGCATCAGTAATACAATGTGCA
Organism: Aleurites moluccanus; assembly: GCA_948193065.1. Classification (NCBI taxonomy): domain Eukaryota; kingdom Viridiplantae; phylum Streptophyta; class Magnoliopsida; order Malpighiales; family Euphorbiaceae; genus Aleurites; species Aleurites moluccanus. The sequence goes on along the minus strand of CANXYC013078398.1, from coordinate 2,548 downwards.
CATCGGCGACAACATTTTCCCACTACCTTATCAAGTCGGTAGCTCTGTCAAGCCACATTAGAATCAATAGAAAGAAACAATATATCAATGGATACCATTATGCAACAATGGCATCCTTCATATCAATAAACTCAATATCAGTCAATTCAATTATCAATAAGATCAATGGCAATGCTATAGGTAACATACAATCAATAACAAATGGTTTGACAATTAAGAAAGATATGGAATAAAAATTGGTTTGACAAAGGAAAATGGTAGGCCAATTGGCATGTCAATATCACTGGCGATAATGGCATTCAAATGATAGGCCTATGGAATACAAAACAATAGGCCAAAGACAAATGAACTAGGCATTTCATTAATCACATGGTGGGCATACAATGGCAAGCCAATAGGTTTGGTTAGGTGCAAAATCGACTTGCCCAACACAACCAACAACAAGCTACATTGGCAATAACAACATAGGCATTAAAGAAACAATATTAAACAACATCAAAATGGCTCAAATTGGCTATAGAAAACAAGGCAAAAATTAACAAAATACAAGGGCATAAATAGTGATTTTGGTTCGGCCAAAGATGGACATTCACACAAGGTTTTCAATTTCAATTTTAACTTAATAGGCATGTTAAAGGATGCATAATAGACTCCCCTAAGCCCTCCAATTGCTTTGAAAAGCTCAATTCCACCGAATTCCTCTAATTGAACCAAATAGAACTATTTGATCACAACTTGATTTCCACAACAAATTGATCATTAATTAGTTACCTATTCACATCCAATTAACATATTCTAGCATCAATTAATATAATCTAACACTAATTGACATAGCTATAGCTAAGTTACACAATTTCCATTAGGTTTAGGAATTTAGGGATTTCTAACAATTTGCATCAATTGATGCAATCTAACTAAAAACCCATCTAATTCAACTTAAATAACGTCTAATTAAACCAAAAGATTGAACAAAACACATCCTTACCTAAATGGAGTGAAGTGGCCGAATGGATGAAGCCTTCCAATCCTTGATTTCCTTAGCTTTTTCCTACAAATTGATGATAGAATTAGATAGAACTAGGTTTAGGCTCAATTTTTTCTATGAATTATCTATGGAATTTGATGAAAAAATGAAGAAGAAATGGGGAAGAGTGGTTCGGCCATGCAAGAGCAAAAGGAAGAAAATGATTTAAAATGGCTAAGTGTGAAATAAATAGAAAAATCCTATTGGCAAATTACAACTAACTCCTCCAACTTTCATATATCACACTTTGGTCCAAATTTTTTTGTAATTAATTATGTCAATTATGTCAAGATTTAGAATTTAAAGTGGGAAATCAATAAGCTTATTTTAATTTATACTTATTTATAAAAATGGTTCCAGAGTCATTCTGTAACTTCGACGAACCCATTTTTACTATTTACCTTAAACTTTTATTTATTTACGATTTTGCCATTGGTTACTTTTTCAGTGTTCCTAAATGATTTTCACTTCTTTGTTTTTACCAAAATTACACATGCTTTATGGTGATCTTTTACCCCCTGGTCAACTTCAGAAATTCTTCTGTTGACCGGACTGCTAATTTCTCGGCAATGTTTCTAACACCGCCGCTTTCTGGAAAAATAACAAGTTTGCTTTCTAACTGTGTCTCTAAAATTATTTCCCATCATTTCAAGACTTATGAACCACATTCTGAGAACTAAATCATGCATGTGAGTTAGAAATTTATAGAGTATTACATAAAGGAGGAGTGCTTTGAAGGGATTTAGATAGGGCTTTATTTGATAACCATTAGTTGACAAGCAAATGCAAAGATCTGTAGGAACAAAATATCGGTTTATAAGAAAAGGTGCTAGAGAAAGGGTTTCAAGTTAACAGTTTGAATTCCTAGCTCAATACCATTCAAAATCATTTGGTATTTGTAAAGGAATAGCTACGAGCTTTACAGCAAGCTCACAGTTCTTATCCAACTCAGCAGCATATACAGTGTTTGATTCAGAATGAAATAGAGCAAGCTTACGAAGAATGGACACTTGAGAGGACTGATTTAGTTAAGGAAAAAGAAAGGCTTTATCAACAACTTCACTTGCGAGAAGATCAAATGATTTCCTTTAGGAAAAATATGATTGAGCAAGACAGGGGCCTCCTCCAACAATTTGAAGAAGTACTCATGCAGATCAACCCTTTGACTCAAGAGAAAGCTCATTTGTATATATCTAGGCTTCTCAAAATATTTTCACAAATAGATAGGTTGAATATAATATAGCATTGATGTAGTAAGAAGTAGCAAATTCAGTAAAAAGAAGAAATGTTTTTGGCTTGAGGTTAAACTGTAATCATTTATTCCTCGAAAGAATTTGATTTGGTCGTTATGATTGATGATCCAAAGATACCAATTTTTTTCATCTATCAAATATCAAAGTCTCAACAGTATCCACCTTTGAGCATTTTTGCTGAAATATTTTTAATTTTATTGCCAGATTAAAATATATGATGCAATATATATATATATATATATATATATATATATATATATATATATATATA
>CANXYC013078119.1:0-76528 GCA_948193065.1 Aleurites moluccanus | reverse complement strand
AAAAAGTGGTCCCAAAATGAATCCACCACCAAGACCAAGCAACCCACCAACTACACCAGCCAATACTCCACAGCAACAATATAGAACCAGCTGGTGTACTTTAAAATTTGTGCCCATCTCTCCCTTGGAACTAATCCTCCTTCGTCCTTTGTACAAATTAACTGCCTCATAGGCAGAGACTCCAATAGCAACTGGAAACTGAAAAGTAAGAAAACAGAGAATCAATTTGAAACTCCAAAATTTATCAAGCTCATAGCTCCTCATGACAGTGCCATCTCCCAAACTCTCAATTCTGAGTCTAGCGATTTAATGTTCAAATTGCCACCAATAAGAGAAAGGGACATTAACTTGAAAATATTTCATAGTCAAGGTACCTGCGCTAGATTTAGAACCCAATATGCCACTGAACAATTAGTTGTATAATTCTGCAGCCAACAAGAAAATATTTCATGATTAGTCTAGTCACAAATTGAGGCTAAAGACACATGTTTGCTTATAAAATATCCAGGGCATAGACCAAGACCTTAGAAATCTCCAACGCAAGGATAATAAACCACACATAAAAGAGAAGTCCAAGTTCCTTCCATTGAACATTCTCAAGAATAGAAACCTGAAATGGTAACGGAAGCCAGCTGTGAAAACTGCAATTCACTGTAAAGCAGGTAGACCGTAGACCGTATTGACATACTCACCTCTTCTTTTTTCTCCTTGGATTCTGGTCCAGCACCATGACTTGGGCCTCCAGGAAGAGGTTTGTATTCCCCATCTTCACTACCATCAACTGATTAAAGAGAAAATTAATATGAAAGAAAGAAATCTAAGATCCTAAAACCATATACAAAAAAATAAAAAATAAATGTATCATTTACCAACTTACCATTTGATGCCAAATATCTAGCAGCCTCCTGAAAAATCAGAAACAGGGGACCAGAGACAAGGTTTTTAAGAAATTAACCTGAACCAGAATGTAATTATTTACTCTAAAAGAAAGATACTATTTAACCACCTTTTTAATTATGGTTTCCCTTTTCCATGTTTCAACACCTTTGAAGAAAGCCTTAGTTGATGTGCCTATGAACAACCACAGCCCATCAAGAAGGTTATAGGAGGAGCTACATAAAAAATTGTGAATTCAAAGAATTGTTACCTAAGAAGAGAATAATTAGCAGAACAGTGATCATCCAGTCAGCAAAAATCACATTGAATGTAACGCCAATGCTGATACCCAGAACCAATACCGGTTGAAACAAGAGTGCCAAGTCATAGTCAATGATCGGCAAATCAAGTGTAGGATGTCTACGCTTTAAATTGAAGTAAACTGTTGAAGCTGCTGCCCCAGTAATCATACCTGACCAAAAGGAAACAGAAGCTCATACAAACAGTAAAGGTCAACTAGCAGAACATGGTCCTTAGCAGTACTGGTTGTTTGTTTTGATGCAGTTCGTTTTAATGAGCTAGACAAAAATGAATCTGCCTAAAGGCAGAAATTTAAACTTAAGTAGCTTCAAAGAATATACATACAATTGCAAAACCAAACTAAGAGGAAGGAAAATGGTAAACAAGTCCAACAAAACAAACAGATGGACCACATCATATTGTTTATTTAGCTATAGGATGTAGGAATACTTGCTTTTAAAGATAGGATGCAAAAACAAGAGTTACAACTTCAAAACTCTAAAATCACATTTCTGAATCTAGTTGGAGACCTCTGGTGTATCAGGTTTTCATTTGACCTCCTAAGCATCTCGCATCAGGAAGAAAACTAATATAAATAGACATCAATAACGGACAGGTAGAATTCACTCACATTTTGATATTGCAGTTGAAGATTTTGCATCAAATCCAATGATCAAGGTAAGCATGGGAACAAAAATACCGCCTCCACCAACACCTCCCACACTACCAAATGCTGCTCCAAAGAATCCAATTATGCTACCAACCACAATTCTCCAACCAAATTTTAAGTCCTGTGAATCAGTGTCAAAAATCATACTCATATTAATTGCCAAATTTTTTTTTACCATAAACAAAAACGTGGGGAGAAACAAGTGGACCTCAGCAAGTGAAATGTAAGAATGTCACTGTCAACTTATAACATAAAGTGTTGAAATCATCATCATAACACAAAATTATAATACTTTACCTCGAGATTATGGGGGACGGACATGAAATTTATCTGCCCTCATAGATCGGCCTTAGTTTTTAAACATAAAGAAAACAAATAGTTGATTTACGTTTAGTTGACGAAAGGTTTAGTTTCTCTTAGGTCCCAAATCTTGAAGAATCAAGAATTTGATACCACTCCTTTTTCTCCTAGGTATTCTTAGCAGACAAACAGAAAGTAAGCAAGAAACAGACAAGGAATCACATTTAAAAAAAAAAAAATCCCAAAGTGGACTTACCGGCCAGGTATGAGTATAACCCAATTGACCTTTTTGCCATAGGAAATTCAGTACTTTCACCACGAGACTAGATTCAACCTGTTCATTCTCATTGTCACCTGAACCTTCTTGTTTCAATCTTGCCTCTGCTATGATAATTATCGATGCCACACCAAGAAAACAAATAAAAATTGCTCCAATAGACCTCAAATTCAAACCCCACCATTGTAACCCAATACCAGCCATCAAAACTCCTCTCCTTTTCCCTTTCTTTGTCTCTCTGTGAGTATTGAAATGAATAATCTAAAATTTGAGGACGAACCCAGAAGTGAAAAAGACTCTAAAGTGAAAAAAACCCTGTTGAATTGTCTTCCATTTTGAGCACTAAATTGAATGCAAAAGCAAAACCCAGATAGGTTGTTGAAAAAAAGACTCCAACTTGGAGAAATTATCCACTTACCAATTACAGAAAACCACAAGAAAAGGTCTCAATTATAAACAGTTATCAAACTTCATGCTTTTCTACTCTCCTGCAGAGTTGCACTTAATTTTCAGTGGGTACCACCTCCCATTCATTGCTCTCTCTCTCTCTCTCTCTCTCTCAAGAATTGATTTTCTTTCTCTGAATTTTTTTATTTTAATTTGTAGTTTATCTAATTAGATTTATTTGTCTTTCATGTTCTTATTTATTTAATATATTTACTTGTTTTTACTTGAACTTCGCTTGATTACACCTTGTGCGGTGCCATTGTCTCTCTTTCTCTGCGTTAGTTAGAAAATGACATTAACACTCCATTTTTATACTATTGCCACTCTCTACCTCTTTTTTTAATTAAAAAAAAAAATTAAGAAATTTCCTTTTTAGGACTTACTTCTGAATCTGAAACTATTTATTAAAAATAAAAAAGTTGACATTGCTTTATTCTTCTAATCTGATGATTTATCAACGCCTTTTGGCTTGTACGTTTGTCTTTGTTGTCCCATTACTTTTTGAAGCCTTTTCACTCTTTCTTTTTTCATTATAATGTGAATCCAATTGTAAAAACAACTCTAAATCAAATTGGAGTTGGATCAAATTTTATTCATACATTCAGATTCGAGTCAATAAATTATTTAAAGTAATCATTTTCTCATACTTTTCACTAGTTTTAATCATATTTTTTTTATTTGATTTATATATTTTTTTTAAAATTAATATATATAAATTAGTATTAAATGTAAATATTATTTTTTAATATTTTAAAATATTAATATAAAAAAATATGAATTAAAATTATTATAGATGAATTTGCTCAAAAATAATAAAAAATGTTATATTTATCAGTTTATATAAATTTTAATTACAACTTATATTAATATGAAAAAAAATTAATGAAACAATTTCATATAAATTTATTTATTTTTAAATATTATTTAACACATAATAAAAAATTTTCTAAATTTCTTTAATTCAGCTTTTATTATATATGTAAATTTTATCTGGTTTAGTTAACAATAAAACTTTAAATTGTATCAAGTGCTAAATGATTTTTTTTTTTTAATTTATTGATGAATTTGATTCTTCAATCCTATAATTGAAAGATAATTTTTAAATGCATAATTAAGTATAGTAAGTAGAACTTCCTTGAGAAAATATGTAGTCTTAATTAGACACATTAATTCAAGGAGGTTCCAATCTAGTAAATTTACTGATCCTTAATAGAGCATGAAAACATTCTAATAAACTCAAATTATTCAAATATTATTTAATAATATATAAAATTAGATAAAAAATTTAGCAAGAAAGAATTTATTAGTGATAAAAGTTGATCAATCTATAATTTAGAAATAACATGAGAATCATGCATGCATCGTTTCATGTTTAGAGGAACTAAAAACGAAAAACCAAAGCCATAGATGAACTTTCTTCAACATTCGGAAAGGTAAGATCTTTGCTTCCAATCTCCACCCACAAGATTGATCGAGTCAAGAACAGGGATACAACCACTCAATTAGTACTTCATCCTTAATAAAATCGTGTTTCTATCTGATTTGATGGATTCTTGCAGCTTTACAAGCCTCCTGCTACAAAGTTGGAAATGTCAAATGGAGAGAATCACATTGGACACGATAGATAAAGGAAGCGAGATTGGAAATAAGGCTCAGTTGTCAATTAAGCTTCAGGTTCTAGGTGACAAGGCACAGAAAGATTAATTATAATGATACTCAGAGCATGGCAAATGACTAGTGCTACAGAGAGTACAAAAAGAAGACATTTGAAGACAAAGAAGAACATCCTACGTCAAGGATTTCAAGATAAGGAAAACAGAGGTAGATATTAGGTTCCATACGTACAGAGGTTTTCAAATCTCATGTACTCGTTACTCTCTATCCTCTCTATCATTTGTGAGATGCCGACACCACCTGTTTGATGAGAAATGAAATCCTTCAACAATGAGAATCTCAAAACATGGAAGAATCTGTAACATTTTGTAAGGCATGCATGTTCATATTGAAACATACCTAGTACTATAGCACTTGAAAAGATTGTGAGCGCCAGAATGAAGATAATCAGGGATGCTCTCCCTAATATACTAATCAACTTTCTCACCACATGTTGCCCTACCAAGGCAGCAACAATAGCCGCAGAAAAGAAGTAGAGAACTGTTTAAAATTATAAAATTATAAACCAAGTACTGAACGGGAAATATATTCATTACCACTCGTTTGAATCATGATTGCATTTTGACAAGCAAAGAACCTTGGTTAGGCATGTAAGTTACCATAAGGAACTGGGAAACAGTTTAACAGGTAATATTCAATGACAGACCTGGAAGCAGGGAAAGTCATAGCAAATGTGGCTGTGGCACTTGATACCTACATGAAAGTGCTTAATGCATCAATCCAAGAATAAATTCAAGTTTTATTTTCACATGTTGTTATGAGGTAGGGCAGTTGCATCTGAGGAGGGATTCCCATCTCCAGAAAGAGAGGACCTAAAATGAATCCTCCACCAAGTCCAAGCATCCCACCTACTACTCCAGCCAACACACCAATGGCCCAACTGCTACAGGGATCTGAAAGGCAAGACTCAAGCATAATAGCTGTTCTGACAGACTAACATCATAAGAGTTTGAAAAATTTTAGGAATTGTGAAAGTTGTTCATTTTTTAACTATCATATAGAAGATACCTGCAAAATATTTAACGCCCAGTATGTTACTGAACAGGTTGTCGAGCAATTCTGTGTCAAACAGATATAGATTTCCCATCAGTCTAGCTCATAATATACCAAATGAATTAGTCAATACAACGAAATAGAAAAAAAATGGATGAAACCTTGCCATCTGCAAACTAAGAACTATCAACCACACAGCAACAAGAAGTCCAAGATCCTTCCAGTAGACATTCTCAACAATAGAGACCTGAGAAGATTACAGTAGTAGTCCTGAAAAACCATCAGTCAGTGGAAGGAAGACTGTAAATATTCTTACCTCCTCTTTTTTTGACTGAATGGTTTCTGCTTCAGCAGCACTGATGGAGCCTCCAGGATCAGGTTTGTCCTCCACCTCTTCAATTGTGTCTTCTGATTAATCAGCAAATTAGTCTTGCACGAGAAAAGGAAGGAGTGGAGGAAAAGAAAACATATGCATGACTGAATAAAAATTCACCAACACATTCCAACTGTCTAGTAGTCTCCTGAAAACTCAAAAATAAAAAGGATAGCAAATGAGGAGGAAATGAATTCATTAGAAAATAAATAACTTAAAACTTAGGGTTGGGAAAATTAGGGGACCTTTTTCAGTTTGGTTTCTTTTTTCCATGTTTCAACACCCTTGAAGAATGCCTTTGATGACGTGACTGCAGGTTATCAGGACGATCAAGAATACTGCACAAGAAGAATAAACAAGAGAAAATTCTGATGGTATCATTACCTGTGAAGAGAATGATTAGCAAACTTGTGACTGTCCACTCAGCAAAAATCACATTGAGGGCCACTCCTAGGCTAACTCCCAGAACCAACATCGGTTGAAATAGAAGTGCCAGGTCATAATCGATGACAGGCGGTTCAAGTGTAGGATGCCTTAATTTTATATTGTAGTAAACTGTTGCAGCTGCTGCCCCTGTGATCATACCTGATAAAGCAAACAGAACCAACAAAAGCTCGAGGATATATCAATAAATCAATTATGTAATAGCACAAGCCTGTTGAAAGTTTGAATCCACTCACCCATGCTCAAGGATAACAATGCTGAAAACATGATATAAGTTTTGAAATCAAACCAGAGTATATGCAACACTCGTTTTGCTTTAGAACTTATAGTCCTTAGTGCTCAATAAGTAAAATTGAATGGTGAATGTCGTCCTGTGCATTAAAGGGGTAACTTTCTCTTACATTTTGATATAGCTGTTGACGATTTGGCATCAAACCCAATAATCAGGGTAAGCATAGGAACAAAAATGCCACCGCCACCAACACCCCCTACACTCCCACATGCAGCACCAAAGAATCCAATTATGCTACCAAGTACAATTTTCCAGCCGAATCTCATTTCCTGCAAATCCAATCACAAAATTAAATAATCAAATTCAATTGCCATGATTCAGGATTTTAAAGCGTGTGCACCTAAAAGAGAGAGAGTCGGACAAACTTCAAAGAAAGAAAATAAATTAATAGAAACTACTTCCATGGCCTGTGCTGATAATAGATTTGGAATCTCACGTGATAAAATCATTTTATGGATTTCCAAACAGTAAACAGAACATGACAAGATAAGAGTACTTGAAAAGAATCAAATAAATCCAACAAAATTATATGCAAAACAGAAGATAATGAAATGCTGAATTTACCGGCCAAACATGTTTATAACCCACTTGACCTGTTTGGTAAAAGAAATTCAATGCTTGGATTACATGATGGGACTCGATCTCTTCAGTCTTATAATTTGAACCTTCTTGTTTCAATCTTGGCTCTACTAAAAGAAGTACTGAAGCTACGACAAGAAAACCACCCAAAATTCCTCCCAGCAATATCAAACTCCACCTCTTTGACTTAATCTCAGCCATCAGATTCCCTAATCTCTCTCTCTCTCTCTCTCTTCCTTTGACATAAACACTCAAACCTAAAACTATGATCAAATTTCTAAGACATGGCTCTCAAACATTTTGAAGCATACTTTCCTCTGTGTCTGAGATGCAATAAAAAAAGAACGAAAGTGAAACAAGAAGGGATATTCCAGAAGTAGTATCCTTGAAGCTTTACAACATAATTTCATCACTTTACACACTGTTTTTTTCTTTTTCTTTTTTTTTTTTTTTTACTTGAAGAGCAAAAATAACTTTGAAAGATTATCCAGAAAAGAACAATAGCAATATCATTTCGTGCAGTCATGACGTAATTTAACTAGCAGGAGACAGTAAGTCAATTACATACAGGCAACATTTGCCCTAATCAAAGATCCAGTTCACACAGAATGCATAAAAGTGAAACTTACTATTCTAGATGTGACGTGAAGTTCGGACTTACAGATGCCTTCTACAACTGCACACAGTAATTTGGACTACCTTCACATTTTCTCACAGTTCTGACACTGTGCATGAATATACTTCAGAAAAGCTACTGATCATACTCCTGACATAGCATATTCAAATCATGAACAAAATTGTTTGGCTGTCTGTTTTATATTTCACAAAAGATGTAACATTATTTTTTTCTTGATCGAATGTTCAGATAAAGAATCTGAACCAATTAAGCAATTTGCACTTAGCTGATTTATCTAAAGTGCAGGCCTTTTCTCATGATTTATCTAAAGTGCAGGCCTTTTCCCACCTTTTTTCTACTGTCATGAACATTCTAAATCTAAGACTCGTCAGGATGGCATAACACAGGATTAGATTTAAATAGAAACATTGAATTTATTTGAATATAAAATTACAAAATCTAATATTTTCAGGATGTATCAGACAAATAAGATTGAGTGTTTGAATTTGTTACTATATTCTAAATCTAAGTCCAATTCCATACATTACACGCATACTATGCATCTAGAATGAAGCCCTAAAGATTTTCACTTATGGCAGAAACTACTCGAGCAATAGGATTCACTGTTTGCCAATGGGGAATATTTTTTACAGTGTACAATAAGAAGACACTTGAATTGACCTAATGGTTGTGTTACAGGTACGAATGGTCATAAATCCAGGTAGAAGGGAGTCCAGTCATCAAATGAAACAAAACTTCATACTTGTGATATGCAGTTAATCCTAGCTGAAGTAACTTGGGAAGCCAGATCTAATTTCTGTGGTTCCTGGCTACAGATATGGAGGAAATGGTCCAGGAATGAGATGTTAGGGAAAAAAATTAACTTCCCACAATTCCACCAAACACAGTAAACCAAGATAAAAGTGCAAACTGAAATCTAGATAGAACTTATTTTGGACCCATCTCCAGCAATTAAAAGCAATTTTCACAATAATGCGACAAGCTTTAGGCTGACTTATAACTTGTATTTATTTTGAAAGCTAAATTAGACAGATTGGGCGCCTAAACCAACCCATATGGCCCAGCCTTAAATAAAGGACATTTAAGAGACTCCAAATGCACAAAATGCCAGATAGAATTAAGATCATGTTGGCAAATTATAGCCCTCCCTGGGCAGAAGGCTTCTCAAACAAGGTTATATCGTCAGGATTGCAACATAAATAAATGTATAGATACAGACACCCAAATCTCTGCTCATTCAACCTTTTTTCACCACCCACCCATTAGGTAATCATTACAAAGCTTTCTTCCTGGAGGTTTGATTCCCATTAGATGAACCATTTGCATGGTACACCTCAGCAACAGCACCTAACACTTGCTGATATCAAACAATAAGATGTCCACTAAAATGTATATATATATTATATCTTCTAATCCTCAAAATTTACCTCGCCTCTGGGGGAGGCTTAACTGATGGAAAATAATCTCCCTTGATCTCGCCAGTTACCAATCAAAAACATATAAGAAAAATCTATCTACCAATATGCATGAATCATGCATGTAAATAATGAAAGAACCAAATAATATGCCTTCGTCAATCTTCTTCAGCACTTTATGTAGGCAAAGTCACTTGAAATTTTCTCAATGATAAAGAGGAACTCCATGGCCAACGGCAGTCCATAATTTATACCACATAATGAGCTCATTATGCAATATATATCTCATCTCATTCCCGAAAGCACAAAGAGGAACCCCAACATAGTTCTTCAGAATTCCCTCACTCACTAGTGTTGTTATTAGAGGATTCAGTGGTTTGTTTATACTAGACTTCCACAATTGCCTAATACTAAAGCCAATTCAATTTGTATCTGATCCTGAACACTGATATCCTATTTATCAAGAAGAGACTAATGGCCTACAGAAATTTCAAATCAAATTAACTTGATGTCTCAACCAGAAAATTTTAGGACATATACAGAAATTGTCATCAATCTACTCTTGTGGTGCCAAGATTTTTTTTTTTTTCCTTCCACATAATTCAAGGAATATATCCAATTCTTCTCAAGGGATAAACTGTCAACATTCACTAAATTCTTCAGGATTTAGTCAATTGGAGTAAACTAAACCTGAACCTACATATAGTGAAGAAATGAACAAGAATAATTCCACAGTGGCTATCATAAAAGGCGCACATTCAAATGTAAACACCACACCCATCACCCTTCCTCAATTTTCATTACCTTTTCACCAACAATATCTCTAAAGTTCCACCAGCATATCCATATTCCATTTAACTCAACTCTTTCTCCTGTTTTCCACAGTTTTAGGAAGGAAGACAAGATGGAAGCCTTGTTTCCGCAACTTTAGAGAGGGAGACAAGATAGAACAAATGAAGAACTCACAGTAGACTCAAAAGTCAAAACCATTATTATTCTTGCTTCAAAGTTAATCTAAACTCATTACCGGTCTAGTTTCACTCTAACAGAAAGACAAAAGACCAAGATTTAAGATGTCTCTAATATAATCATTACCTTCAACATACCAACACGTAACCAATTTTCATAATGCTTCCAAATCCCTGTTTTCCTTATTCAATCAGCACTACTTATCTTCAAAATGGGGTTTTTTAAAATCAAATACATCTTCATTAGCATAACTAGTCTAAGTACCACTTGAAAACTTCACCTCCAAATACTAGAATGGAGGTCTTAAAATACTGAACAAACACCTACAATAAGCTTAGAAAGTTCCAAACAAGGTTTTCTATGAAACATATATCAGCAACTTGAATAGTTATTGCACAGGTTACAAAAAAAAAGTTAGTTTGTCACCAGCAAATTATGCAAAAACAGGTTACGAACAATAATACCATCACAAAACCATGAAGCTACTCAGCAAAATTCATATTCTCACTCAGCAAAATCAAATTCAAAATTAAATAAAATCAGGAAAGATACCATGATATTTACATAGACAGCTTCATTCAGCAATGTGAAAGTGTAATACCAAATAAACACTTGGACAAAAAAAAGGTCTTGTACAGTTACTCAACTCAACTCAACTTAGAGTTAATCCCAAAATTAATTGGGATCATGGATTCTTTGTTTTTTCTGATAATTGTAAAGCCTATAAATCATATTATATTTCTCTCATCCAAATTAATTTAGGTCTCATACGGTTACAATGCAAATTAATCAAAATAATTCTTGAATATAAGCTATAAGATACTAGCAAGTCACAAAGGTTGCAGCATGTAACAATAATAATAGAACACCTAAAACAATCATATTCAGAACAAGAAGTGCAAATACTGAAATTTTCGATATTATTAGATTAAATAGAAATATTACAACATGATATTTGCCTCAAGAAAACTAGACCACAGCTCATATACAAACAGCATAACAAACAAACACTTGACAACTACATAATCTTATTAGAAACATAAGCAAAACTCGACAGCGAAAACATAAGGTTTTTTTGGTCTCACACAAAACCTTCAGTCAATATTGGCCTCTCACCTTCTTTCTCCTCCTGCTCCTCGTTACCATTACCACCAGCAGCACCGCCATTTTCTTCCTTCTTGTCTCCAATCTTCAACCCCTTTAACCCATCATTAAGACACCTCTTTTTTTCCTCTCTCTCCTCCACATCACCGCCACCCACTAACACCTTATCTCCGCCTTCTTCAACCAAGCCACCACCCTTCTCGGCAATGCATGATTCCTGAGAGTCCTTCTCGGTGTCTACTCCTACCAAAGTGTCCGGCATGGCCGAACCCACCGATCCGGCGATGACCTCGTCAGAGAAGTCTTTGGCCTCTGGCCAGGGATCCTGTACACAATCCCCCTCTTCATTATCAGAGAAGATGGAGGTGGCGCGTGACTTGACGGCAGAGGCAGCTTTGAGGAAAGCTTCTTTGATGGAGTCAGGCGGGAGAGCACAGTCCTCGAGGCCCGCGTCCTCGAGTCGTGGAGGGCAAAGCTTATCGAGGAATCCAGTAGATTCTCGCTCCATGATTCAGCCAATGAATTTAATCCAATAAATCGAAATTGCAAAAAAACCCTAATCCAAAAGGTTCTTTGCTACTGTCAACAGATTGGTTGAGAAAATGATCGACAGTTGGGGTTTAAACGGAACTAAAATAGATTTAACTTACCGACATTGTTTCTGGATTTATCCAAGATAATAATAATAATAAAGATATTTAAAATAAACAATTTTAGAGGGATGATAATAATCCAATTTTATAATTTTTAATGGTACAATTCCATATTTCTTAAAAAGATTCAATTTTTAATTCTCAAAAACAAAAAGATACAATTTTTACCAAATCAATTGCATTCACATTTCATTTCAGATCAAGCTGATTTTCTTGGGGAAGATTAATATAACTACATAACAAACTGATCTTATATACCATCCAAACAATTGATTTTTCATTTGAATGAACTTGAAATTTGATCTATTATTTTGGAATTTTGATAATCAGATGTATAAACGAAATGGGTTTATGAGATAAAGATGCTAAATTTCAAGAGTTCTGATGAAAAAGAAAGCATTCCATCCATGTCTATTAGGTGTCACGCATATTAGGGTTTCAAAATTCAAATCCCAAATTATCTGCCATAAAGTGAGCAATATCAGAGTTTTTAATAACAAGAATCACAAGTACAAAATTGAATCCAAATCTAAAATGTTCAAAAGGAAACAATAGGATGGACATTGTTTCCACAGTTAAATATGATATATGTTACAACGAAATCTTGGAATCCCTTCGCCTAATTATTACTTCCCATTATAATCGCTGCAGATATATTGAAAGGAAACATATGAATGAAAGTTGCATTTCCAATTGAAAGAACTGTCTTGAGTCAGGAAATTCCTTCTAACATTCACACCCAGTTGACCTTTGCTGCCGCTCTCCACCACCAACATCAATTGTGTCGGGAAGGTACCTTTCATTACCAACAAACAAATGTTCCAAAAAAATCAGTTATTACTCCATGGCATATGCCTTCGGTAAGCTAATGAAAGTAGCAGTACAATTCCTTAAATTCCCAACAAATAAAAATGTAAAACTTGGTCGGGGGAAAAACAAGACAGGTAAACTGATTCAAGACCAACCACAGTGGGACTGATACAAAGGCTCTCTCCTACAGCACTTATAAAATGACAAAAGGAGGCCAGCACAAGACCAACCAAGTGCTATTTAACAACTAAATGGACTTCAAAACATGCCTTTCTATTAATGAGCGGAAAAAAGGGACCAAAACCATTTGTTAATTGCAGTTAATTATTTTATACTTACAATTCTTCTTCAGGTTCATTCTTGAGTGCATTTTTAGCTATGCACTGGAAAGCAGCATCCACATTGAATCCTTCTTTAGCAGAAGTCTCAAAGTAAGGTATGTTTCCCTTAGAAGCACACCATGCCTTCGCTTTCTTCTCTGAAACCTAAAATCAACGAGAGGAACAATATCCACACAAATTATTTATCAAATATATACAGTCAAGGCAGCATGTAACATTTTGTTCAAGATATCAGCACAAAGAAGGGATTTTTTTCCTCTTTTTGCCCTCTCCGGTGTAAAGTCAACATTCAAATAAAGTTTCTGAAATAAAGGGGGAAAGAAAGGACATGTTGTGAAACGAAAATAGCTTACCACCCGACTATTGCCACCATCGACGTCTATCTTGTTTCCCAACACAACAAATGGGAAGTTTTCAGGATCAGCTGGACTAGCCTACAGGGTGATACCAAAAAGTATTAACTTTCAGTCCTTATTTATAAATTGTGTTATAATCTGTCTAAATAATGAAATAATAAGAACCTGAATCAGAAATTCTTCTCTCCAGTTATTAAGATTATCAAATGACTTCATGACATTCACATCATAGACAAGAACACAGCAGTCAGCCCCACGATAGAAAGCCACTCCAAGACTTTGAAACCTTTCTTGCCCAGCAGTATCCCATATCTGTGCACAGAATTATCATGGTTCAGAAGTAAGAACAAAAGTATATAGTTTGTGATTACTGGGCATTTCACTTAAGTATGAAAATGATTTATTGACATGCTTGATAAAACTTTATATATTGCATTTTATAATATAGAGATTACTTGTTGGCATAATACGAGTGAAATATGATATCTGGTCTTAACTTACAGATAAGCTTTTATAGCAATCTCTGTTAGTACAACCAAATTACAGCAAAGCAATATTAATATTCATTCTACTTGTGAAACTTCTATCTTTTCTGTATTCCCTTTCAGATTATCAAATATGGCATATTAGTTTGCTACATTCTACAGTCAGTTTCAGAACTACACAACTAACAGCTTGGATCTACTCTCAAAGTCAATTTTATTTAAGCAATTTCATCAAACTAGACAATTTGGTCCAGTGAGCAAAGCATTCCTCAAATTACATTAATTTCCTCATGGGGCCAAGCATTACAGACTCTTCAATTATAAAGTAACAATTATATCATATACTACAAATATAACTGAAACTCAACATGGGTGAAAACCGAACCTGGGACCTCCCAAGGATTCAGCTTTGGTCTTACCACTAGCCCAAAGCCTCATTGGCATCAAATTTCTACTATTTTCACTTCATCAATATGTTTCTGATTATATGATTCGTTGAACCGAATATCATAACAAATTCTTCAACAATGATTTATTTTCAGTGAATAAGAATTAATTAGAACATATACTACAGAAAACAGATCAAATACTATAAAATTAATAAATTAAATATCAAAAAAATGCGTGCTTGAAATAACCTGCAATGTGAACAGCCTATCCTCAAACTGAACTTCTTTTGTCAAAAAATCAGCACCTATAGTTGCTTTATATTGATTACTAAATTTTCGATTCACATACCTGAATCCAAATATCAATTATTAAAAATCAAACCCAAATTATCAAACTAAATAACCCAAAAAAAAAAAAACTCAAGATCTAGGTTTTCAAGAACAATACTGATTCATCAATGAGGTCTTCCCAACCCTGCCAAATTATATTTAAAAAAACAGCATATTAGCCAAAAGAAAATTACAAAAATTTAAAAAAGAAAGACAATTATTGGGTAAATAATATCCAAAAATCAAATAAAAAATAGTGAATTCAAAATGGAAAAATCCAAATTGAGAGAGAAAAGGAATGATGATAAAAGTACCCGCTGTCACCGAGAATTATGACCTTTAAGAGCATGCGTCTACGGGAAGCCATTGGATCGAAATTGGAGAAAATTGAATGTGTGATTAACTAAACAGTTTTTTTTGGTTTTCAAATTTGAAAGAGTTTCTCAAAAAGAAAGAAAATTTTTAATTTCTGTTTGGGTATTTTTGATTCGGAAAATATTTACCTAGTAAAAGAAAATGGTTATTTTAGTTTGTTGGCCACGAAAGCACAGCAAAGAATATACCGGTTTCCATGTTTTTATATAAAATCCTAATTTTCATAAAACCTTCCACCAAAACATTTAATTGTTTTGGGCATTCTCTTTTTTTATTGAGTTGGGCTATAGACCCAATATCCATTGAAAACCCCAACCGTGAGTTGAATATCGGGTCGGATAGTAACCACGAGCAAGCCAGCCTGCCGTCGCCTACCCGACAATTGGCATCAAGAATAAGAAAAAACAGCAAGTCAAGAGAAAAAAAACCAAAACCAAACCTGGAAAACAAATGCCGAGAAATTAAATACATAAACACACTGATTCTGACCTTTCAAGACCATGACTAACCATAAAAATCATCTTCAAAAACTATCTTCTTTGTACAGAGAAATCCAAAAAAATTAATCTTTCCCAGAGAAAAACACAAAATTTCTTCAAGAATGGGCCTTTTTGCTTTAACCATGGCAGGTGGCGGTTTCAT
Source organism: Aleurites moluccanus (assembly GCA_948193065.1). Taxonomy (NCBI): domain Eukaryota; kingdom Viridiplantae; phylum Streptophyta; class Magnoliopsida; order Malpighiales; family Euphorbiaceae; genus Aleurites; species Aleurites moluccanus. The sequence continues at coordinate 60,797 of CANXYC013078119.1, read as the reverse complement.
TCTGATTGGTGCCTGCGAATCTCTCACCTCTTCTGCTACAAATCCAAGCCTAAATTCAAATTCAAACCCATGTTCTACGATTGGTCGAATAAAAACTTCAACCACCCAGAAAAATCCAAACACAAAACCGAAATCCCAAACTTCATCTTCTTTATTTTACGTCGGCGTCATTGTATTTTCTTTTCTTTTCGCTATTGACTCTTTAATCTCCCTTTTCAACGCCATCGACTCGAAAGATTTAATTGGTTCTGCCCTTCAGTTGCAAGTTCTTGCTATTACTGTACTCTTTTTGTTATACTCAATTTTAGGCTTTATATCGAATTCTTCAATTTCTATTTGTTTTCCTTCGTCGATTCTTGATTTGATCCTTCTGTTTGCTTTCGTGGAAGAGTTCTTATTGTATTATCTGCAAAGAAAGGACACAAGTGGTATTGAGAACAGGTATTTTGATCTCTTGCTTGTTCCAATTTCGATTTGTGTAGTTTCTACTGTTCTGCAGCTAAAGTCTTCCTCCAAATCGAATAATTATGCAAGAATTGCCCGTGGGATTGGGTTGATTTGCAAGGGATGTGGTTTCTCCAAATGGCTATTTCTTTTTACACCAATATGATTGTTCATGGCTGTTCTTTGTATGAAAAAAGTAGAGGGGATTATACCATAAAATGTAAAGGGCATCCTGAGTATCATAGGGCCAGAGGGATCGCTACGCTTCAATTCAATTGTCATCTTGCTTTGCTTGTTGTTTCGGTGGCTACTGTATACTTAATTATGGCTAAAAATAATGGGAATCGCAGTGATTTTATACAGTATAAGCCTCTTGGCGCAGAGATGCAGCAAATGGAGAATAATGGGCACTTCACTTTGGATTCTGACGAGGATGAGATTGGAGAAGAGGAAAATGCAGATAAGGAGAAGTTCTCTGTAGTGGAAATGACTGTTAATGGTTATGGCTCTCATGAGTGAGGTAATTCTAGAGTTTAATTTTGATGTAGTGTATTCTTTTATTAGTGCAGAGGGAGCTGGTTCATGTTGTATAAATGAATAGTGATACACCATTTTACTGGTTTTCGGATCTGAATTTTGTTTCTTGTTTTTCAGTGAGGTTACTCTGCACTTCATTTCTTTTCATTTGGCTTCTTATTATTGATGCTGAATAGTTGTTAATTGATCCAGATTATTTCAAGATTGCTAGAATCCTCTATTAAGTTCCAGATTAGAGCATTTCAAATCAAAGATGATATTATGAATGGAGATGTCTCTTTGTTCAAGATTGCTAAGATTCCTTATTAATGTGCTGAAATACTGAGCATTAGCGAGGCTCTCTCTAGTCTCTGGTCTGGTGGGAGACCTTTAGAAAAATTCTATTAAAGTTAAACTAATGCTTAACAATTTCTGTTTCACTTTCATAAAAAAAAATTCTTTGGCTTCTTGAATTCTTTAGTCATTTGGATTGTTTATATTTAAACTAGTTTCAGTAGAGCACAACAATCACCTGTTGGCTTTCAGTAACCTTAAATCAAAGCTATCATTACCTTCTTCGCTGCTGCCTTTGCCAGGTAATTTTGGTATGTTTTGGAGACATGAAGTGCAACATTAATTTTTTTCGTACCTCTAATTATATTACTTGTTTTTCTGTGCTGTGATTACGAGTTCTATATGTGCATATTTCTTGCAGTTAAGCCTGTCAAAACCAATGGAGGATATGATGCCTATGCAAAACATGGGATATAATATATTATGTTAGCTGTATGACCAACTCAATGAGACAGTGACCTAATACCATTTTGTAAATAGTTGAGTTTACTTATGCTTAAAGTTTAGATTTATAGGCCCAAAATTGTACGTGTATTTTTGTTAGGTATTTAACCCACCCTTATCTATGGGGTTGTTCATGCTTGCATTACTCCTGTGCGCTTCAATGAATTCTAACTGTGTAAACTAGCAGTTATTAGCTGAACACTAAAAGCTAGAAGTTAGCTCGAGTTTTTTCGCCTCGAGATTTGTTGGAAACAACACTTAACAATCTTACATGGCTTCAATTTGCTTAGCTCAAGTTCAAATCAGATTAGCTGAACTTCTTTTGTTTTCCCCCTTTGCAACATAAACACTCTTCATGATAATAAACATTAGAGATGCCGACCTCAGTATTTGATATAGTCTTGTTCCAAAAGTTCGTCATCCTGCCTAGAATAAGAAGCTGGTGACCTTGATTTCCAGACAAGACACGTGAAAAAACGGAGTGTAAGTAGGAACTCTGGTTCAATTTATTATCTCCATGGTATCTAATCCAACTCGACATATTCTAAAGGATATACACGTACTGGAATACAAAAAACAATACATAGAATACGGTCGTCTCATCTAGAAAAATTAGCCTGCCTAAATAAAAAAATAATCCGCCATCTCATTTGTCCCAATTCAATTTCACTATATCCAATTAAGTCCCACCTTACAGTCCCATTAATGGGGTCAAGTGGCGTAAGAGATTTTTATAGGCTCAACCACTCATTTTCAGATGAAGTTGCAAGCTTTACCAATCTCATTCAAGCTGATTTTTCTGAACACTTGCTCAACCTGCCACCAGATAGTGAATCCAATATCCTTTTTTTGCAGATATGCTGACATGAAGTTGATGAACTGAGAACAATGTAATAAACTATCATGAACTTTCATTGGAACCTTTGATGGTTGTCCTTTGTCTCTGATTCCACTTCTTGTGTAGTTTGTTGACCTTCAGTGCTTGTGCTAGAATGGTGCACACCATACTCACTGGTGACTCCACTGTTCTCGCTACTACCAAGTTCTTGGCTTTCTAGTGCCATCTTCCTGAATTTCTTCAAGTCTTCATTGTATTGGGAAGTATTATAGTCCAAGCTTCCACAAGAACCATAAATCGTGCTGTGCCCAGGTGTAATTCCATCACTTAGATCATCTAGAGACATATTTCCTTCCAGGGCTCGAACTATCTGATACAGAAATGGTTGAAGGATTATATCCTAGAATGCAGTTTTAAGTTGATCAATTTCAGTTCTCCAGAAAATAAAACTGCAATTGGTCAATTCCATTATAAGAATGGAACCTATAAAAATGGACTTCAAAGTTCAAATGCTTTGGCAAACAAATGATTTGAAGGAAGAGTAGTGGACTCGTAACCAAGCCATTCAATCTGGGTATTTTTAATAAAGCAAATGTACTTAATCAAGACCTAAAACAGTATATTTAGCATCTAACGATCACCTGGCTCATTCGGGGACGAAGCCTTGCTGAATGGCGTATACAAGCTGCAGCACATGACATCATTCGAGTCATTTCACTGGAATCATAGTCCTGTAAATTTGGATCAACAAGAGCATCATAGATGCCATCTTCCAAAGCTTGTTTCAGCAAAGGCCTCGCCTGAATATTCATAAAATAAATGTTAGTTTTCCACGGACAATGAAGCTATAATTTTATACCAAATTTTCTTGTCCTCGTGCGTACATTTAGTATACATCTTTAAAAGAACTAAACAAAAACAAAACTTAAAAATTATCCTGCAAATAAACTTAGAATTTGCAATTCGCTACCACCGTTGCTATTTGTTATCATAGACCATCATTAATGTTTTCAACAAGTGTTACTACATCCACCTAGCATATGAGTATCAGCAGCCAACCAAATGAATTGAGCACAACTATTGACAATTCCCTTGCTAAAGGATAATTTTTCTTTATTAAAAAGTTGAGTTGTCTCCTTAACATTGCCAAATTATCCACACGACCACATGCTTAAGCATGCAAGGATATGTTTGATTATACCAAATTATGTTGTATTATCATTGACTAGTGTCATGGAAAGAGTACGTACCCAATCAACTATGCTATCATCAAGAAAGGATTGAGTTCTATCAATAGGTCGGCGCCCAGTAATCAACTCCAGAAGCACAACACCAAAGGAAAAGACATCAGACTTCTCAGTGAGCTTACCGGAAGAGGCATACTCTGGAGCCAAATAACTGCAGTCGGAGAAGTTGCAAGAGAAAATAAGCTTCAGAAATTTCCCCATGACAATAGATAATTAACTATCAGCAAATAACATGTACCCAAAAGTTCCCATTACTCGTGTTGAGACATGAGTATCAGTATCCAAAGAATATTTGGCAAGTCCAAAATCAGCAACCTGAAAAATAAGTGGATTTATTGAATTGTATAATTAACATCAAGGAGAACCAAACTAAATGAAGTTGAACTATATAGTTTCAAATGGTAACATGAAATGAGTCCACATTTTTCAAAATAAATTTCCGAGGATATGTATTTAGCTCTCAAATTGTAGTTCCACCATCATGACTTAATTTACCAATTCAATGACTCCATCATTAAGGATGAAATTACATCCTCCTTCTACTTCCATAAAAGATATATACAAACAGTATGAAAGATTTAGTGAAATATGGATAACGCATGGTTTCTTTCCAGAGGAGGAGGAGATGGTGGTGAATTAAGATTCTCTTCGATGATATATTGGATTCGACACCAAAGCACTTTTGGTGGGTATTGAGCAAAAACCCAAATATATTGAAAGATTAACAAGAACCATACAACCAACATTTCTGTTTGTCACATACCTTTGCTTCAAAACTATCATCAATAAGAATATTGGCTGCCTTGATATCTCGATGTATGATCTTGGGCCGACCTGAAGACAAAGTGAAATTAGAAGGTGAGTGATGCTCAGACACCAATAGCTTAAACCTAAAGATTGCTTAGAATACTCACAGTCTTCATGCAGATAAGCCAACCCTTTTGCTGACCCTACAGCAATTTTCATTCTGGTTGACCAGTTCATAGTTGGTCTTCCCTTTCCTGTGAGGTCACTTATATTTTTATAAGACAATAATAGCATACCTACAGCAGCACAGAGTTATACACTCGCAATGTAAGTTGTATATCATATCATTCTCAAAGTTAGCCATATGCTTTGACCTTCTGTCAATGAAGACCCCTTTGGTTAGTGGACTCCTAGCCTCTCCTACTAAAGCCATACACTTTGATCCATCTAACAAATGTCGCAAACACAAAAAATGGAGCAAATTCTTCTAAATAGATGTTGCTCAAGTAACCATTCATTTTATGAGAAGCTTATCATTATTTTTTTTTATTTTATAAGTAAAAAAAAAGGCGTTCTCATTGGTACCTCCAGATTCACAATGAGAAGTATATGTGATAGCAAAAAAAAAAAAAAAAAAAAAAACACTCACCATGTAAATGGAATTCCAATGTGTTGTTTGGAACAAACTCATATACAAGCATCCTTTGGACTCCAGTAATGCAGTATCCAACCAATGAAACAAGATGACGGTGGTGGACACGGCTAATGATCTCAATTTCCGCCTGGAATTCACGCTCCCCCTGTCCACTTCCAGCTTTAAGCTGCTTAATTGCAACCACTTTACCATCATGGAGGACTCCCTTGTGGACATAGCCAAAACCACCCTGACCAATAAGGTTGGCATCAGAGAAACCATTAGTTGCCATTGCTAGTTCTTCGTAAGTAAAGGTACCCTGTGAAAGTCCAAGAATGCCAGGGGATGGTGATGCAACCGGTTTCTCAGAGCCCAAACTGCTACTTGTTGAAGGAGGTTCATGGGAAGCAGGACCAGACAATGGTGACTGATAGGGCAATGGTGAGATTCCTGGGGGAGGGGTAGGCTTTGGCAGTGATGTTACTTTATTGTCCGTAGGTGGAGGATTGTTCTGTTGCCAATGCTGAGTTGGAACGGTATTATGGTCATCTGGAAAAATAAAAGGGGCACAGTAACAGAGCAAACCCATTAGTCGACAAGGATCAATCAAGCAATAAACAAGCAGCAGCTTCATAAAACTTACAAGCAATGTTGGATTGTACAAATTTCAGCAGAAAATTAAAGTGATAAGCATTCAAGTAGGAACAATCATCCAAGCAACTGAATCTCAGAACGGGGAAGAAAATATAAATATTAGAATTTAAACAACATTGAACAAACTATTCCACCATGGACTAATAAAGCAGCCTCAGAATCGTGATAAATGCACAAGATTAAAAGCTAACAAAGAGCCGCAAACTTAAGACTCCCACAAATATAAGCTTTTATTCCTCTACATTTCTCTTCTCTAAGAGACCTCTCTGATACTCATGGTCAACCATCTCCAGTTCAAACTCAAAAAATAACCACCGACAATTAAAGCTTATACCCCAATTTCAGACCAGAAAAGAACAGGCGAAAAATCAGTAGATAATAGCCATTTACAAGTCCATAAATATCACATTCACAATAAAACAAATGCACAAATGAGGACCATTATTTTAGCATTTTAGAGTAAACCCTACTCGTTGATCAAAATGAAGGCAAGAAACAGAAAGTTCTCCCGCTAAAATCCAATACAACATAAAAATATTAACAAACTGAAATATAATAAGTGCAGAAAATAACAAACCCCAAATGTACAGCTAGTTTGCAAGACGCTAAAGACCAGAGTCAAATGAGAAGGTGCAGAAAATAACAAACCCCAAATGAGCAGCTAGTTTGCAAGACGCTAAAGACCATAGTCAAATGAGAATTAAATTAACAAATAACATGAAATCAAAATTATTTTTATGTCATTTTTTTTTAGCTACGAATCCATAAAATAAACCTTTAGGTCCTCGCGGAGGTTGACCTCCGAGGTAACTCTCAGCTTCCCTTCTCTTCTTCCGCCTGTAAAAATAGAAGAAAATTCCCACGCCAATCAGCACAATGATTGCTCCAAATGCTACTCCCACTATTAGGGCCGCCAGAGTCCCCGGTGCCAGCCCAGACCCCGGACCTGCCGGCGTTGAGCCATTGGTGGACGCGGACGACGGTGGAGGTTGGGAAGCGGTTGAGTTAGTATTTGGTGGCGTCGAAGCTGTGGAGTTGGTCTCTGGTGGCAGTGCCGAAACAGTCGAGTTGGTCTGCGATGGTGGCGGAGGAGGAGGAGGTGAGGTGGAGTTAGTAGCCGCCGCCGGCGAGACGGGAACAGTGGAAGAAGCTTCTGGAGACGGTGAAGACATCACCGGAATATATTCCGGCAATTTTTTCTTTTCTTTTTATCTTTTTAGTCTGCAAGTTTAGAGCGAGAAAGAATCTACAAATTGAGTTCTTCCATTTTTCACACGGGGGTTGATGGAAGTAGAAGAAGTTGATATTGAAGAATGATGTTATGGACCCCACATAGATGGAAGTGAAAGGCTAAAAAACGCTGTCGTTTTATTTGGCTTACTCAACAAGTGTCCTTTTCATGGGCAATGACGTCGTTTTAGAATTGCGGCAATTAACCCCTTGGTAAGTAGTGGGAACTAAGAGTCTATAATAAATCAAATCTTTGATACTTTTTACCTTTTTTTGAACTAATCTTTTGAGTGAAACACAAGTATATTTATATTCCATATCTTTTCATTAATATGGGGTTGTTTGGTTCCCACTCAATATTTTTAATTTTTAATTATTAATATATATCACTAATTAAATAATTTATATTATTTAATTAATCAATTAAAAAATTTTAATAATGATAAAATCTATTTTTAATAAATAATTTTCATAATTTCTTATAGCTATACGCGATTTAATAATGACACTTTAATATAAATTATATATTTAATAATCACTTTCATATTAAAATAAAATAGACCGTTATATCTATCAATATTTTCAATCACTTGTCACTAAATTCTAACTTTGCCAATTTTTTTTACTCATTTTTTTCAATTGTTTAAAAAAAATTTCAATTGCAAAAAATTGTCTCTAATTTTTATCAAATAGATACAATTACAAATAATTTTTAAAATTAGAATAAAATAATTTATTTTGATCCTTATAAAAAACAAAAGTAAGTAAATTTTAGTGCAACCTTATTTATCGTTGGCTAGTTTGGTTTGATGTATATTGCTAGGAGTGTTTATGATTTGATTTGATTGATTTAGAGAAAAAAAAATTTAGTTAAATTAATAAAATTAATTTTTAAATATTTATTTTTAATCAAATGAAGTAATATTAAAAAATATTTAAATGAAAGTTATTTAAATTCTATTTAAATAATTAATTCAATTAATTTGATAAAAATAATAAATAAGTGGATAAATTACTATTAAGCCACTTGAATTTAATATAATTAATATTTTTATCATTTTATTTTAAGAATTAATTAATTAATTTTTAATATTTTACTCTGTAAATAAATTAAGTTTTTTCGTCAATTTTTTAATTAAAATTAAATTAAAAAAAAAAACAAAATAATTTTTTTTTATATTATAATATATTACAACACCTAAACTACCTTGTCTTCATCCACAGCGTCCCATTTTATCTTTTCCAGCTAATTCATTTTAACCAGCAAAACTCATCCACAAACTCAGAAAATAATAAACTAATTTCCTCCACCACACCCATCACAGCCACCATTGTCTTTACTTCTCGCCAAACAATCATCATCTCCAGCCAATTAGATAAACACAAACTTTTTGCCAATCATCATCTTCAGAAAATATAACCTTTTGCTGTGGCTTTTTACAAACACAAACTCAGAAAATAATTACAAATTAGATAAATTGGAATCACAAATACAGAGCATGCCGGTAGATTTAATTTTTGTAACCCAAACTTGCACAGCTGAAATTTTCAATATCCATTGCAATCACTGCCTACCAACACCGGCCGATGAAGGGGACAACGCAAAAAAAGCAAAAAGGAGTTGCCGATGATTTACTCAAAATTGATGCAGGTATGCCTGAGATCCGAGCAATAAATGGAAAATTGTTAAAGAAATAGCCATTTTGAGCGGAGGTTTTATGGCACATGTTAAAGAAATAGAAAAGTGCATACGAGAAATACATATCGAAAGACCATATGAACCGAGTTCGGGAGGTTGAGTTTGTAATACATGTTGATAAGATGGTTGGCGAGGAAAGAAGGGATTAGAGATTGATCTCGCTAATGGATTTAATTACTCTTAAATCTTGTGGCAAATTCACTGCGGCAAAAATATGAAAATGGCAACCGACTTGCATAATAACCAGGAAGAACTAACTAAAAGAATTGTTTTGAGTGATTTTCTAAGGTTAAAAACTTAAAGTTAATGGAAACTTGATGAAATATATGTTTATGGTGGTGGGTTAGGTTTTGTTTATCGTGGGTTTTGTTTTTGGATCAAATTAAAAAGATGATAGGAGGAAGGAGTGATAGAAATTGTAAAATTTGAAGAAAAAATTGAGAGGAATTTAGGTCTTTTTTAATGGTAAATTTAATAAAAAGGCTTAATATATTAATAAAATAAAATATTAAAAAATAACTAATTAATTTATCAAAATAAAATAATATAAGTGTTAATTATATTAAATTTTAGAAACTAAATAATAATTTATTTTAAATAAATAGAATAAAAATTTTAAAAAAGTTATATAAATTTAACTATCATTTAAATAAAATTATATTTTAAAAAATTAAAAATTATAAAAAATACACTCCAATCGTTCATAGAAAAATTATCAAACTAATTAATGAATTGTTAAGTAAAGTCTAATTATTGAACTCTTCAATTAATACTTATTTAATAATATATTATTAATTTATATGATAATTTTAATATATATTATTGATATAAAAAATAAAAAATTGAAAATATAAAAAATAAATATTAATTTTATATTAATAAAATCTTAATAATTTATTTTAAAAAATATTTTTAAAAATATTAAAGTATATGTATATATAAAAGACATAATTTTATTATATTATCAGTTTAATTAAATTTTTATTTTCTTAAATTAAAACCAAATTAAAAATTTAATTTATAAAAATTTAAAAATCATAATCAACAATAAAATAATATAAACAATGATATTTTATTTAAATTTAATTAAATGAATTTAATTTAACCGCTTTAGTTAATTTTGATACAACTTATATATTATATTGTCAAATGTGATATTCAATTTTTTATCTCATATAAATAAATTTTTAAATTTTATAGAATTTATTAAAAAATTTGAATTATATCCATTTTGAAAAGTTATTTTTATATAGGAATCCTTAATCGAGAATAAATTTTATATTTGGAGGAATTCAAGGAAGCACTTTCATGTTCCATTTTTGCATTTTTAGTCAACTAATATTAAATTTTCTTTTTGATTGGTCCAAAGACCTATTCTTATACTCATTTTCTCATTAATTAGGTTAATCATTGAAGTTAAAAGTTTAATTTTAAAGCATTCAATATAATTAAATTAATTTTTATTATTAATTAATAAATTTCTTATTTTAAATTGATTTAAAATATATCTATGACCCACAAGGTCAAGATAAAAATCAAGTAAACCCATTAATTTTATGTGTGCAAATGGTCTAACTGCTTGTGACATATAAAATAAAAAAATTGAAATATTATTTGTAAGTTTGCCCAATTAGGACATGTCTAATACTCTTTTTTTTTTTTAAATCTAAACACAGTCAAAATAGAAAGAAAAAGAGAGAAAAATGATATCTAAGAGATTTCACTCATTTCTTTATTATATTTTCTTTTTTTATATTAATTTTTATTTTTTATTTTTTATTGTTGTAAAACTAAAATATTAATTTTATTATTTAAATAATAAAATTATTATAAATTAATACTCAATAAATTAATAATTTATATTATATAATAATTTTTTATAATTTTGATTTGAGTTAATATGTTAAATTAATATTTAATTAATTAATAAAAAATATTGTTGAAATATGTATAATTTTTAAGATAAATTAAAATAAAAGGTTTACTTATTTATAAAATAATAGATATTGGGATGGCATAAAGTACTAATTAGTAAATCCCTTTTGTTTTAGCAGATGAAGTGATAATCATTTATCAACAGGGCAGCGTATAGTTTTTTAAATGAAAATAAAAAACCCTTCAGCTCTACATTATTTGATTCATTTCGGTTTCTTAGATAATTGTCGCTGCGATCGGTTTGGGAGACAACCAAGAAATGTTCATATTGAGATTATGACTACTTGATTTTTTTTTTTTCACTTTTTTTCGAAGAATCGGAGAGAATTTTTTTATTTTTTTTTATTTTTTTATTTTTTATTTTTTTTTGTTTTAGTTCGGTGAATTTGAAAATGAGTAAGCAAAGGCAAGTGACCATTCGGGACCTAGTGGAGGAATCGAAGAAGAGGATCGTCTTTTTGATTTTTTGCGTTGTTGGATTATCTTATCTAATGTCTTGTAAGTTTTATCTTCATCGCTTTGTAGATTTATTTGAATTGGTATTAGAATTGTAATTGTGAATTCATTTTGATTGAATTTGAGCTAAGAAACAGTTTGTTTTACTTCTTTTAATCTTAATAGTAAGTTTCTTAAGGATTCTCTTGGCTAAAGTACAGTGTGTGGAAGTTTAGAACTGATTTTATTATGTATTTCTAAAATTAGATTAGGTTTTGTTTAATTATATATATCATTTAGCATCAGCTATAATTTTGAGCAAGATTGCCATCTTAAGTTGTTTAGAGGATGAACTACTTATTATTTGAATCTAGCTGTGTTAGTTTCTAATCGACACATAACCTTGATTCAGTTAGTAGAAGAATTAAATTTACATTTTTTTTTACTGCAATTTAATGTGTAATCATGTTTATGCGGTTCCTCAATGAAAAACCTTTGAAGCTACACGAGGCATCTGTGGACGCACTGTATTCTCCTCATATGTAACTGTAATATAGTTTTCGTGTAGAATTTTTTTTTTATGCAATTGCGTCGTGAATTGGAATCTAATATTTTGGAAGTAGGATATATTTTTGTACCAAGTTATGGTTCAGAAAACAAAAAGCGAGGCACTAAAAGTCTAGACTAGCACTTTGGATCATTGTAGGTTTTATCATATATATATATATATATATATATATATATATATGGAAATGGAATCTGTTAGTGTCTTAATAGCACTTTTGTTGATTGTTAGTACTGTGTTCATAGCATTCTCCTTGCTGCTGTAATGGGATTGGCGGTGTATTAACATGCAGCATCTTGTTCGTTTGCTTGACCTGCAATTGCAAATTACTGTTGTTTATGTCTTTTTCAGTGACAAGCTCCTCAGTTTTGGTCAATTTGCCTGCTGCTGCTTCCTTAATAATTCTCCTTCGTTATCTCTCCCTTGATTATGAAATGCGGAGGAAAGCTGCTGTGTACAGCAGCAAACCTTCCTCAGCAAATACATTGTCTCAAAACAACACTTCTGAACATATTAGGGTTCTTGAAAGGCCTAACTGGAGAGGAAAAGTGAATTCCCCTATTGTTGAGGATGCAATTGATCACTTCACTAGACATTTAATTTCTGAGTGGGTGACAGATCTATGGTACTCTCGACTAACGCCTGATAGGCAAGGTCCAGAGGAACTGGTGCAGATAATGAATGGTGTTCTTGGGGAGTTTTCAAGTCGCATGAGAAATATAAATCTTATTGATCTTCTGACAAGGTTATTATTCTTCCCCCAACTAATGTCATATTATTTATTTTATTTTTCTTTCCCGTGATTTTAAATGGGAACTAATTTCTAGGATGGCAGGGATCTTATTAACCTCATCTGCGCCCACTTGGAGCTTTTTCGAGCTAGTCAAGCAAAGATTGAAAAGCATCCATCTGGATTGCTGTCTATTGAAGAGCGAGACAAGGAGCTGCAACTTGTCCTGGCTGCTGAAAACAGATTGCACCCTGCTTTATTTTCTGCTGAAGCAGAGCACAAGGTTATTTACTTTATTTTATACATTTTTTAATGACACCAAAAAAGATCAATCTACGGGTGTCAGTTGCAAGTTTATAATTTATTCCTAGACTTTGTGTATTTGCTTGATTGTGGTGATAATGATTTCTTCCATTTATTCTCAGGTTTTGCAGCATGTGATGGATGGTCTCATTTCTTTCACATTTAGGCCAGAAGATCTACAGTGCTCTTTCTTTCGTTATATAGTGAGGGAACTACTTGCTTGTGCTGTAATGCGACCAGTCTTAAATTTAGCTAGTCCAAGGTACTTTTTTCTTCTGTTTGCCTCATATTTTGGTTCTCTGTTATTGCTATTGTCATTTTTCTCCACTGATTTTTTGGACAGGTTCATAAATGAAAGAATTGAAATTTTGGCAATCTCTAAGGCTAATAAAGGAGTTGCTGCCACCCAAGAGACATCACAATCCAAATCCAATGGAGCTTCAAAAATCTCATCGGATCAGTTTTCTACATTCTGGGATCCTACTGTTACTGGTGTTGAACTTGTGCAGTTAAAAACTGATCAATCCAAAAGTGGAGGAGTTGCACCTGAAACAGATAATGTTAATGGAAACCATATCTCAAAAGATCCATTGTTTTCCATTCATACTCGATCTTCCCGATGGAGCTCATTGCCACTGAACTCCCAAATTAAGGATGGAGGAGGGACTCAGCTATATCAGTCAGTAGGAGAATGGGGTGAGATGCTGGACGTGTTTTCTCGCAGAAAGACTGCAGCCCTTGCACCAGAAAATTTTGAAAATATGTGGACAAAAGGAAGAAACTATCAAAAGAAAGAAAGTCAAAATCGGTTAGGTGCCCAAGTTCCACAGAGTTGTTCTATAAATAAGTCTGTTAAAGTGGATCCTTCAAAGATGTCTAATCCCAAGGAAAAGCATGGGGCAAGCAAATTTGATCCCTCTTTTGTGCGCAATGGCCGGGCTCTGCATTCTGATCAATCTACGATGGAAAGCACATACCATCAAATAGATAAGAATTTGTCAAATCATTCATTATATACTTCATATGATGAAGATGATGAGCAAGACCTCATGCATGTGGATGAGGCTGGATTTGGTAGCATTAGTCCTTATACTTCTGAAGAGGAAGATCTGAGCAGCGTCACAGGTCTTGATGACCCTGGAACTAAAGTTTGGGATCGTAAAACAAATAGAAATATGGCTGTATCACCTATTCATCATCCACTTGAAAATCCTGAATGCCATGCTGCAAAGAAGACTACTGGAGGACAGACTTACTATGAAAGTTTATCTAGACCAGAGCCTGGCAGGAAAAGGTCGAGATCAAACACTCAGAAGGTGCATGTGTGGCAAGAAATTGAGAGGACAAGCTTCTTGTCTGGAGATGGGCAGGATATACTTAGTCTAAAAGGACATGCTAAAACTGATGATTCTAGTGATGATTCTGAGTTTGAAAGTTTGAGTAGAGTTTACAGTGGAGCAACTGCTTCTTCATCTGCACCTTCTATTTCTATTCCAGAAAATCATAGTTCAACTGTTAAATCCCTGAAAAATTCATTGATGGTGGATTCATTTTTTAAGTTGAGATGTGAGGTACTTTCCTTGAAAGCCCAATCCTTTATCCATCTTGTTTAACTTTTCCTCTTATTTTGTTTGATATATGTAAAGGATGCAATCCTATTTGCAGGTGTTGGGTGCAAATATTGTGAAGAGTGCCTCTAGAACATTTGCTGTTTATTCCATTTCTGTTACAGATGTAAATACTAATAGTTGGTCAATCAAAAGAAGGTGCTATATCAACTTTCTTGTTTCAGCTTTCATTTATTTGTCCTATATGTCCATGCTTGTATTTGTATAATAGATTTTCTAATTTAGAGAACAAGTGATATATGTTGTATTTTCCTTCAAAATTATACAGCTTTGGTAACTGAACTTTATTGTTGACAGGTTTCGGCATTTTGAGGAGTTGCACCGGCGTCTCAAAGAGTATCCAGAGTATAATCTTCATTTGCCACCAAAGTATTTTCTCTCTACAGGTTTAGACATACCTGTCATTCAAGAACGGTGTATATTGCTTGACAGATATCTAAAGGTTGAACATTTAATTTTATGTGCTTTTATGGAAGGAATTGCATATAAGATTTAGCTCTAGGGTATCCTGGAAATTAAGTGTACCAAATATTTCAACCTTAAATTATTATTGTGAAACTTTGTTGGTTTACTTTCCTGATGCAATGTCAACATTTTAACAAGTTTATGCGGTGCTTGGCTGTTGACTTGAGTATTAGCCAAATCTGTAGAATGTTATGCTCATGCGAATTTTTTATTAAGTTATTTAATATATTTAAGTTAATAATGACTTTGGACTTATGCGCTGATATTCAATCAGCCATGTGATTATTTCTTTATTGTAAAATCACTAGATCTCAGTTCCTCTGTCTTTGAGTTTCACTTTGTGCTTAGTCTGTAATGTCTTTGTATTTTGTTTCAAATCTTTCCATAACTATGTCGTGTCTTTGTTTCTCAGAAGCTCCTGCAACTTCCCACAATTTCAGGTTCTATTGAAGTTTGGGACTTTCTTAGTGTTGATTCTCAGGTTTACATTTTCTGCTGGTTTTTTCATGGATTATATTCTTTTAGTTATTATTATTGGGGATGGGGCTGGGTCAATTATTTGGGTATTTATCCTTTTGGTGTTATCTCTCATTATTATTTAATTCTGTAATGCAGACATATGTATTCTCAAATTCCTTTTCTATCATAGAGATATTGTCAGGTGGAGCACATTCTTCAGAATGTTATATTTTTCTGATTTTTTCCCCTTTGTTTTGATCGTTTCTGTAATTTTTATTTTGCTTGAACTGTCTAGTTGACCTTGATGACAAGCCATCTGAAAAGAGTAAAAAGGTTTCAAATTCTACTGGACCTGTTATCTGTTCCTTATCTGCCAAGAAGGAACAATTTGCAGAACACAAGGAATCTGCATTATCAGCAAAGCATAATTTTGTTGCAGATGGGGTGAGTCCAAAATACATGTCTCATCCTCCGGGTAAAAAGCATGGTAAAGAGTTTGGAAAGTCACTTGAGGATTCAGGCAGTGATTCAGATACTCAAAAAAATGCATCAACTGCCAGAAATTTAGAGAAGGTTGTGAAAGGAAGACAGACTGATGGTTTAGAACAGACCTCAAAGTCAATTCGTGATGCTACTGATCCTGCCCATCCTACAGAGGTGAGTTATGATATGATTATCTTTCATGGTCTAGTTTATTTTTTTTTACTTCAACTATGTCATAGCTTCTCGGAATAGATTTGTTATGTGATAAGGGTCTCTCATCATACATGCATTGGCAAGTAACCCAAAAGCAGAAATGGCTTCAAAGGGGAAAAGAAAGTTTTTGGGGGTGGGTGGGGTGGGGTTTGTAAAGAATGGGTAGGAATGGCACGAGGCCTTCCCTAACCCATTATAAGAATAAGAAGAAAAAGAAAGCACTCTCATTCATTATCTTCATCTTTTTCTTGCAGTGGGTGCCACCAAATGTAACGGCCCCTATATTAGATTTGGTAGATGTCATTTTCCAGCTCCAAGATGGTGGATGGATCAGGTACTAAATATATATCAATGCATAAATATGGACTGTCATATCACCAGAATCAGGTCCTACTGTGGCTGGTGGATATGAGTTGCTAAGGACTAATGATTTGTGCACTTTAGGAGGAAAGCGTTTTGGGTGGCCAAACAGATTCTACAACTAGGAATGGGTGATGCCTTAGATGATTGGTTGATAGAGAAAATCCAGCTTCTGCGTACTGGTTCAGTGATTGCTTCAGGGTTCAAGCGGGTTGAGCAGGTAACATGCTTTTACACTTTTCAATTTGTTGTATTAGATAATTTCTAAATCTTGTTGTCACTCGAGATATTGGAACTGTTTCATTTTTTTTTATCTCTCAACTCCTTTTAATAAAGAAGTTAATTATGGGTATGGATAGATTTGGTAATTGGTGTTAAATTTTATCCTTTTATTACCCACATTTATCACTGTAAACTAGAAGCATATGCACTCTTAATGATGTAATCAAGATAAAAAGGGGTTCAAGGTTGGCAAATGTGGCATATTTTCATACTGTCCATCTGTGGTCTGTCCAAAGCTTATTTTCGTACTCTATTTTAGGTAATTAAGGTTAGAAAGGTGATGAGAGGGGATGGGTAAATGTGGCATATTTCTCTACTACTCATTTGTTGCCCGTCATCATAATGCAATAAACATCCTGTAATAGTTGCCAAATTCTGCTTATATCTGGTATAGGCACGTAGTATTTTTATTAGGAGAAAATATAAAAAAATATCATGTAATTTTATCATTTTACACTTTGAGGTCTTGTGGAATTTTTTTGACAAAAAGAGATCTATGATTTGCATCGTTAGCAATTTGGGTTCACAACCCTAACATCGTTAGTGTCTACTAACATGGTTCTTATGTGGCAATAGTGGCGCTTATGCCACGTAAGCGCCATGTCAGCACTGATTAATGCCGCTAGTGTTTTGGATTCATATTGCTAACCAAAGAAATATTAGACTCCATTTTGTAAAAAAAAATTTCACATACCCCAAAGTGTAAAAAGGTCAAATCACATGGTATTTATTTGTACTTTCAACTATTTATTATTTGTATCATGTGTTGAAGATACAATATAGTATTTACTTAAATTCAGTGTAGTCAAAAGCAAAGCGCACTCAAGGCGATGAGTCTTCCCATCACTTAAAGCGCAAATGCAAAAAAGAGCTTGCTTGATTGAAGTAAGGCGCAAGATCTGTAAAAAAATTAATTAGTAAAATAATATGGAAAAAAAATTACTGCAAAAACTAATTACTAATATAAAAAAATTTAACTGTCAAGTACTAACCAATGTTTAGGAAAAACCACCTAACACATCAAAACAAAATGGCATGACAGCTGCAGATTTGCTTTACATTTTCAAGGAAAATAATAAAAAATCCAGCCTCCAACTATCCAAGCAAAAAATGAGAAAAAAGTTGAACTGTCCAGAACCCTTTAAAATTCTGAACGACATCTTTATTAAGGTGGTGGGCCATTAGTATTTGACGTTTTTAACATAATTAAAAGACCTTATTATCCTTTTATCTGTTTTAACTTAAAATACACTAAAGCACAAGCTTCTAACATATAGCGCTTAAACAAAGCGCATGCTTAAGTGCAATAAGCGTGCGCTTGACTAAAGACACTTTTAAGAAGTTAAAAGCAGTGGGCCCCATTTGCATTGCGCTTCAACGAGCACTTCTTGCGCTTTTGACTACACTGCTTAAACTATATACATGTGAGGATCATGCATCTAAATTCCAGTCTATGAGTCGTTGAAACTAAAATTTAGATAAGGGTAGTCTTGTTAGTCAAAATTAGGAAGGGGTGAGGGAAGCAACTTTGGGAGTACCATTATTGCCTCTCAATAATATAAGGAGGTAAAGATTTAATGATTTTCATACACATTTTAGGTATAGCTCATGTGCTTTTAGGTGTTTGTCTACAATCCAGCTTCTAACTTGCAAATTTCAATATGCAGTGTAGATTTGCTACAAAATTCCCCTTTCTTTTTAGTACAATTTACTCCGAGTATGCATGTCGATTTCCATATCTTTTGTTTATGGATTAATTCCTAAAGCTCTTTGGTAAACTTGAAAATGAAACTAAACTATGAGAAGAACTTTATAAGGTCCCAAATTCAATCTTGACCAAGATATACATATTTTATCTTTCATCTCATTTTTCCTAGAGCCTCTTATTGGCTGCAAGATTTAGACTTTAATCTTTTATCTACGAATTTTGAGATGCAATATAGATTTGCAAGGCATTTTGCTTATATTTGTGCTGCTTGGCATAGGGATTTAAGGAATAAGAGATACATGTTCATTTATTATAACTGATGGGGTCTCCCTTTTGATTTCCATAGATACTTTGGCCTGATGGAATATTCATTACCAAACATCCAAAGAGAAGACAATCATCAACCTCTAACACATCCCATGGCCAGCAAACCACAGATATATCTTCACCTAAACTAAGTTCGCCTCATAGCCGGGAACCTACAGATATATCTTCACCTAAACGGAGCTCGCCTCATAGCTGGGAACCCACTGAAATATCTTCGCCTAGACAGAATGATGAGCAGCTACAACAAGAAACAGATAGACGTTCTAAATTTGTATATGAGCTGATGATTGGTAATGACATTCTTCTCATTTTTTTGTTGTCTGCTGTCTGCATTTTATAGCACATCATTTTCAAGTGCCAGCTGTCAGTCTTCATTGTGCCAATAAACCTTAGTTTTACAATGCAGATAATGCACCGGCAACGATTGTAGGTCTTGTTGGTCGAAAGGAGTACGAACAATGTGCTAAAGATCTCTACTTCTTTCTTCAGGTAACATTCTTTTTCAATTTGAATTGGATAATTCTAGATGATAATAGATGAATTTTTATGTAATCTCTGTTGGACATTCTGGAATGGATTTTTAATTTGCATTTTCATCTTGTCCCCTATATTTTTGGCATAACTAATGAGAGAAAATAAATTTTTAATTTGTCATAATGATATCAGAAAATGGTCATAGGTTTGCATTCTAGTCTTTTGTCCATCTTTTTCTATATTTTGGCAGAGAGACCTTATTTTCCCTTTTTTACTTCTGTTGGGAAGATGAGTATGAGGTTAAGGTCTGCATTGGCTTTTGTTTGTAGTGGCTGCTAGGTGGTCTAGTAATTCATTTATCTGCATTTGAGTCAGCTCATTTTTTTTGCAAATTCATGGCTTCATAGACTAAGTGACTTGGGTTCTCATCTTTTCACAGTACATGCATTTTGACAATGCCCTGTTCAGATGTGTAATCAAAAGATCAAATTCTTGCCAGTGTAAGGATGGCATTCTTGGTGATGGTGATCTATATGGGAAGCTAGGAAGTAGGAAAAACCCAAACTCAATTTTATCTACAAACAACTAATAATGTGTTAATTATTTGTGACAGTGATTTGGGGGTTTGCTTTCTGTTTAAACCAGAAAGAATAGAATTTTGTGGTGTAGAAGTTATCAGTTATTTATGTTTTTCCTCACCTAGTTGGAACATATTTTAATCAAGTTGTCATGTCTTTTCCTTTCATGTAGTCAACAGTTTGTTTGAAGCAACTGGCTTTTCACCTCCTTGAGCTGCTGCTTTTGTCCGCGTTTCCAGAACTTGATTATGTCTTCAGGCAGTTGCACGAAGAAAAGCATAGATTTGGCGAATTGAAGCCAAACTAGTTACCATACATGAAATTCAAATATAGAGAAATTGAACAGATCATATTACCTAGGTTTTTTTGCCTCTTCAGCTATATTGAGAAAAGGTTCCTGTTCGGGCTTTCATTTTTTGCTAATGGGATGATCCTACTTTTTGATCGATAGTGTCAGTTGTCAAAGATCATTAGTTGTCACTATTCGTCAAGTTTGCTTCTGATTTGGCATCGAGGAAATTGTATGTAAATACTGAGGTTAGTAAAAAAATTTAACGAAAAAGCTTGCAGTTACAGTAAATTCCTTGCCAATTTCAGTTATATCTCATTCTTCTTCCCCGAACTTATGTTCAAGGATATGTTTCCTGCCATAGTAGACTATAGTCAACTGGTACCCTTTATTAAAATTTAAATACTGTTCACCATAACATTATTGCATTTTTTATATTTAACGTCTAGTTGAAGGGTATGTTTGTTCTGCTTATTTTTTTTCTTTTAAAACATTGCAAGGAAATAATATGGGACTTTTTTTTTTTTTTTTTCTTTTAGGCTTTATTTGATTGGTTGGAAGTGGAGAGAAAAGAAAAGAAAGGGAAATTGATATAATTTTCTTGGTTTGATTAGCTAAGAAGAGAGGAAAAAAAATAAAAAAGGAATCACATTTCTTCGTTTAAGTTTTATGAGCTAATGAAGATAAATTATGAAGTAAAAAGAATGTAAAAAATATAAGTTACAAAAAATTTTCTTTTACTTCTCTTTTACACAAATTAAAAAGGTAAATTTTATAAATAAGAGATTTAAACAAGAGAAACTAAAATTTTTTTCTTTTATTTATCTTGTTTAATTTCCTTTGATTTTCTCTGTTCAATCAGTGGACGGTAACAAAACAATAAAGGAGAAGAACATTTGCATTTGGGCGGCCGCCAAGTTGCCTTCACAATTAATTTGGTATCTCCATTCAAACAAAAGCAAATGGCAAATCATTTTGAATAAATGGCTAGTCATTAAAATACAATGACGACACAAGTTGCCCACTGCCCAGCATTATTAGAAAACATTAACCATGATTTAGTCTACCCAATATTGTAACTACTCAACAATCCATTCGAAATATTGCCCACTGCCCAGACAACTAATTGAAATTCACATAGTAAACGCAGTACCAAATACTTAACATAGCCATCAAATATATCACAACAGCCTAATATTCCAATCAAAATCCTCTGTTCACTCCATAGGTAGAGCATAAAAATTAAGTTCAATTAAAAAAAATTCATGCATTCCCAAAAGGAACAATAGCTTGCTAAGTTATCAACTGTGGACACCCCCCCAGATATGATAAACATGTAAACAAATATTCCACAGTACTGATCTTGAGTCAAATTATAATTTTTTTGCCATTTCAAAATTTAACCACATTAACTAAAAAAATGAAATTTATGCATTTTAATAGAGACAAGAAGTAATTAAAGGGTCAACCAATAGTTCTCAAAAACCCCATTTAAAACCAAAATAACTACAAACCAAATCTAAAATTCATTAAATAAAAGTGGATAACACCGATCAAACAGTGTTCTCATGAAACTTGTTTCTCCAAACACATAGTTGCTCACTAAATCTATAATAGGGTACTCAAATTATGCTCAAAGCGACTCTTTCAACCTTAAGCAGATGTTGCTGCTGCTCCCCGCTTCCTTGGGGCTGCTTGAGTACCTAAATTTGGAACCCAAAGTTAAGCAAATATAACACATACAAAGAATCTACTTAGCATAATTGCATCATATGATTGGAGAGAAAAAATAAAATGAGTAATAAGAAAAGAAAATTCAGCTGAAATGAGAGATTCAAGGGAGCATTTTCTCATACCTTCTCTGAAACCACTCTTGAACCTGCGAGGAACATGGCGAAGATACCTCATTCTTCCAGTTCCAGTTGTCTTTCTTCTGATGGCCTTCACGCTCCAGTTATCTAGACAACACATTAAAATGTAAATAATCTCATTTACAAGCCATGTTACATACATTGACAGTATGTTACATACTTAATTGCAGAGTGAGGGCCAAATCTAGAATCAATACATATAATCAGCTGATTCCACTAAGCTTTTCCAAAATTACAGAGACTCAGACACTTGTGTCTACAAAAATAATGTTGGGACAAGGGTTACATCTTTAGCATAAAAATAATGATACAACTATAAATTATCTACAAAAATACGAAGTCATACATCACATTAACTACAGATAAACAAACATGCATTCAAGAGCATTGATCTATGTAAACCAAAATTGGGTATTAAAGCAAATAATAGATATGTAAATGATACATAAGCAATAAGCATAGCTTCAGACGAGGGTGCCTTGGCCCAAATTTAAAAACTAATTCCCTTATAATATACTAACAATAAGTCAATTGCATATGCATTTAAAGATACAAACACAGAAATAGATGTTTACAAAGCATTTGAGAATAACAAGAAAGATCACTGCCTACCCATGTGTGCAGATGAAGATATAAGGTTATATTTACATAAAATGATTAAAGAACAAGAAAACAGTAATAACACAGAGAGTAAATTAGAGTAAACATACATGTCCTCTTGCGGGCAGCAGGGAAAGCACAGGCGGCGCATCGACTCTTCTGGAGGTGGAAGCTGCGGCGGCCACACCTAACACAGAGGGTGTGGGTCTTGTTCCTCCTCTTACCAAAACTTCCTGTTCCCTTACCCTGCAATTTTTATTCATTTTTTTCACAAAATGTAGAACTAAATATCAGTATACAGTAACACTGAGTGAGAAAGTTTTTTTTTTTTTTTTTTTCTGTTTTTTCTCAGATAAAGTGAGAGTTAGAAAAATGGGATTTACCATTGCAAGCAGATGCAGAGAAATCCTGGCTCTGGATTAAGGGATACAGAGCCTTTATATTAGGGTTTTTAGGGTTAGTGACAAATGGGGAAAGTGGTAATCAGGTGTGAGCAAGCTCATTGTTGATTAGTTGCCTGTCAGCTTTTAATGGGTTGGGTCAAAGCTATAATGCCATGGGGTTTCACTCCATAGTTT
The DNA here is from genome assembly GCA_948193065.1 of Aleurites moluccanus. Classification (NCBI taxonomy): domain Eukaryota; kingdom Viridiplantae; phylum Streptophyta; class Magnoliopsida; order Malpighiales; family Euphorbiaceae; genus Aleurites; species Aleurites moluccanus. The sequence goes on along the minus strand of CANXYC013078119.1, from coordinate 37,707 downwards.
ATGATTTGTTTTTTTTTAGTCTATTTGGTCTTGGTCTTCATATATATATATATATATATAGACACACACACTCACACTTATAGCTGATCAACAACATAACACACACACTCACACTTATAGCTGATCAACAACATATAATCAATATTATCAGAGAGTCAAAAATTTTATTAAAATAAAACTGATTAAATTGAAAAATTTGATATATATATAATTTGATATATATATATATGATAAAAATAAATATAATTTTTTATTTTTTATTAAAAATTAAAAAGTTAAAAAAAAATTTTTGACATGTTGAAATAGAAAAAACCAATTCTATTTAATGGGTTCATCGATTTTTAACCTGTTTTTGAGGGACGAATTTTTAAAAATTGACTGAATTAATTTTTAATTTTTTAATTTGATTGATCAGTCCGATTTGAATTTTAACAACAATGCATATAATCTTAATGTATTATCAAGATTCATTTTTTCTTTTATTTATTTTGTTTTTAAAAGCTTTATTTTTTCTCATTGTTTTACCTCTTAAAATTTCACTTTTGCCAACAAAGGTGTAGGATGATATTTAATAAAATTAAAATAAAATATTAAAAATTTAAGATTTAAATATTATTATATAATGTAAGTGTTTAAATATTTAAATTATAAAATTTATTTAAAAACTCAATAAATTATTATATTCAATATACACTTTAAGTAAAAAAAAAAATTTAATATATTATTTTAAATGATTTTTAATTTAATTTTGATTTGTTAATAATATATTATTAAATAATTTAAAATTAAAAAGTATAGGTATTGTTTAGTAAAATTAAAAATTAAGAAAGTATTTGATAACGTTAAATAACTCTTTAAAATTAAAAATATAAATTTTTATTATATTGAGCGTAAATTTTAAGTTAAAAATTTAACTTATCATTTTAAATTTTTTAACTTATTTGAGATATTTAATATATAAATATTAATAAATAATTTAAAAAATTTATTTTAAATATAAAATAGAAGCACTCTCTCCTATAAAGTGTTTAACTTGTGGTAAGGAGCATGACTCCTTAGAAAGAAGTCTTAAATTACAGTTTTTATGTGAGCAATTTAATGACGTAAAATTAAAAAAAAAAAAATAATGTAAAATCTTTAAAAAAATAAAAATAAAATAACTATTAATATCGCATCTCTTATAATGGCAATTTAACAACGCAAAATTTAAAAAAAATAAAAAATTATAGAAACACTCTTAATGTAATAGTATATTAGGTTAAGAGTCCGCAGTAAGAACATGATATTCACTGCAACCAAACAGCACTTGAAAAAAGAGAAAAACCTCTCTCCCTCTTAATGGTTTTAGCGGGAAAATCCTGCGCCAGCTCAAAATTCAATCGCTAAAAAGAAAACACCTTCTTCTTCTAATGAAATTACAGAACAAAACAAATAAGCAAAAAAGAGCTAAAGCAATTGGTAGTGTTGGCAATCAGAGTAGAGAAATGGAAAACGAAGAAAATGAGCCAAAATTTTCAAGGTTTCCGTACAAACCCTACTCGATTCAGATCGATTTCATGAACGCACTTTATCGATCTTTAGATAAAGGCGGCGTCTCCATGCTTGAAAGCCCTACAGGTCAGATTCTCTGAGTCTCTCTCTACTCTCTAACTATATTTTTTTTTTCTGAAATTTGATTTAATTGTGTTAAAATAGGAACTGGGAAAACTCTGAGTATTATATGCAGTTCTTTACAATGGGTTTTTGATCAGAGAAAAAAGGAGAAGTCAAATGCAAAGGTTGAATCTGATATAAATCTAAGAGATGATAGTCAAATTGGGTCTGATGATGAACCTGATTGGATGAGAAATTTTGTTGCAAACAAAGACGATCGAAAACAGGAGAAGAAAGTAAGGAAGAAATTTGGATTAAGAAAATCCAACGAGAGAAAGAATCCGGAAGGTTATAAAGAAATGTTTTCCCGTGTTTTGGAGGAGGAAGATTGTCATGTGACGAAAGCGCATGCGAAAAATGATGGGGTGGAATTGAATGATGAGGAGTTTTTGTTGGAAGAATATGAAAGTGAAGATGATGGAACTCTAGGTAATGGGAAATCAAAGAGGAAAGCTGGAAGAGGGTGTTCAGTTAGTTCTTCGAGTGATGAGGAAGAGGAAAAAGATGGGTTTGAGGAGGAGAAGGAAAAGAACTTGAAGATTTATTTTTGTAGTCGGACACATTCGCAGCTCTCACAGTTTGTAAAGGAGTTGAGAAAGATCAGTTTTGACAGTGAAATAACAGTTGTGTGTTTGGGCTCTAGGAAGAATTTCTGCATTAATGAAGGTATATGATCGTTTTGTAATTTGATTATTAATTATTTTTATGAGCATGTCTAATTTTGGGTTTTGGTTTCAGATGTTCTGAAACTTGGAAATGCCACTCGCATTAATGAACGATGCTTGGAGCTTCAAAAGAATAGGAAAAAGGAAGTTTCTAAAATAAAGGTATGGAATGTCCGTGTGTGGAACTTAAATTTGAATTTTATGCATATATTGGGTTTAGAATTTTAAGTTCTTCATAATCTGCTAATAGTAGTTTTGGAAAATGAGTGTATTTTTGCTTTGCTTTGCACTTATTTTTTTAAATTCAGCTGAGTTCTTGGTTTTGTGATTCGTATTTTTGGAGTACAATAATGTGAACCTGGAAATCAACACTTTAGTTGCATAAGACCAAATTCTGAGGACAATGGGTTCTGTGAATCCAGTAGCTCAAGTGACATGAACAACTTGCCATGATACCTCATAAACAGATTGATTCCTTTACAGTTTCAAGTAAAATTTATCCTATAACATTTCTGCAAAAGATATTTTGTTGTCATTGTGCATCATCACGTATTCCTTTCTTTAAGGAGAGCAGAGTATTAAACTTGGGCTGTGAAACCGAGGAACTAAGATTCAGTCACTGTTGTAATTTATTTGATTATTGTAAATATGTATTTATGTGACTGTCAGATGAGGTGGATGATGTAGGGAAAAACTTGTAGTCTATGATATACTTACATATGGCCTCCACGTGAAATGACAATTTATGTTGTAAAGAATTCAATAATTATATGCAATTATGGACCCCAAAATGTTGCCAAATTATGTCTGGACTGCAATGTTGAGAAGTCATTATCTTTTCAGGTATCCATAGTTTTCTCCAGTAAACTTTTTTCTAACAAAGCATTGCTATTGAAAATTCAGGAACATCTTCATAAAAATCAAAGATTTTTTGTACACTGATTTTGTGATTTTTACATAGCTGATATAGAATAACAATTAAAAACTTCTTGGTTCAGATGTTTCTAGCCAAATTTCATGTAGAAATATTCTTACCTCGATCTATTCAGAATAATGCTGCAGTGCAGATGATAACTGTGTTGCTAGAATATAAAGATTTTTCTTGACTGATTGAAGTGATTATCTGCAGAACTTAGGTGCAGAGGGAAGAATACGTAGAACCAAGGCATCTTCTGGATGCCCAATGCTTAGAAAACATAAACTGCAAAGGCAATTTAGGGATGAGATTTCTCAACAAGGAGCACTGGATATCGAAGATCTTGTTCTGCTTGGAAGAAGTATGGGAACTTGTCCTTATTATGGCTCCAGAAGCATGGTCCCTGTAGCTGATCTTGTGGTTCTTCCATATCAATCTCTTCTATCAAAATCATCACGTGAATTGCTTGGGATGAACTTGAAGAACAATATTGTTATAATAGATGAGGCACATAATCTCGCTGACTCCCTGATCAGCATGCATGATGCAAAAATTACATTTTCAGAGGTTTATAAACTGCCATCTCCATTTGTCTCTAATATTGTTCATTGTTCATTTCAAGTATCTAGTTGACTAGCTCAGTATGGTTATGTATCTGGTCTAAACACATTTATTTGTGGCAAATTGGTTGATCCATCACATTAATTGGCAGGTTCTCTCCTTAAATTACTAGGATTAGAACCTTCCAGTAATAATCTTAAGCAATTGATGTTGATATTACAAATTTTTGATAAATTCTAATTGGAAACAGTAACTTTTTTTTTCCTTGTTCTTTACTCAGTTGGATCATGTGCATTCCCACATAGAGAAGTACTTCGCAAGATTTCGCAATCTCTTGGGAGCTAGCAATCGAAGATATATCCAAATTCTGATGGTTGTCACTCAGGCTTTCCTGCAAACTCTATGCAGTGAGAAGGATTTGAGAAATGCAAGTACTTGTCAAGATGAAGAAAAAGCTACTGAAGCAAAAACTGTCTTTGATACTTCTATGGCCATTAATGATTTCCTATTTTCTCTGAATATAGACAACATTAATTTGGTCAAATTGCTCCAGTATATGAAGGAAAGCAATTTTATTCACAAGGTGAATGCATGTTCTCACTTTTCGTTGTCTTTGTAAATTCATTCCATCCAATTCTTTTATGGTCAACACCATTATGCATTTTTAAGTTTTTGCTATGATTGTTTCACCAGGTATGTGGATATGGAGAAAAGGTGGCTAGCTTGCAGAAAAATGACACTGGAGAATATGGTGAGGAGTGGAGCACTCTTTCCAGTTTCCGAGCATTAGTAGATATGTTGGTATCGCTGACTAATAATGATGGTGATGGACGTATAATAATCTCAAAATCAAGATCAACATGCTCTGGACGACAAGGAGGATTTTTAAAATATGTTATGCTCACAGGGAAGAAGATTTTTTCAGAGGTTCGTTAAGAATTTCTTTTCTTTCGTCTCCCTTTGGATCTTAGGGATCACAACAAAAGGGGATACTGAGCTTACACGTTCACATGTATCTACATGTATATTTGTGATCAAATCCATAGGAATCAGGTTTCTCGGGCCTCAAGGAGGATGATATTATATAATAATATATGTCCACCAAATTGATAATTATTCAATCATTGTTTTCTTTCATGTCTGTTACTGAAGTGAGGAGAATGAAGTTTTATGTGAAAATTCTGCAGATTGTGGAGGAAGCACGTGCAGTTATATTGGCAGGAGGGACCCTTCAACCTATAGAAGAGACGAGGGAGAGACTCTTCCCTTGGTTATTGCCAAATCAGCTGCATTTCTTTTCATGTCGTCACATTGTCCCTCCTGAAAGCATTTTGCCTATTGCAGTTTCCTGTGGCCCTTCTGGTCAATCCTTCGATTTTAGCTACAGCTCTAGAAGCTCATTAAATATGGTGAGTATTTTGCAGCACTAATCAATAATTGTCTCGTTATAGTACTTTAATTGATCTTTTATATCATTATTATTTTTATTCTTTGGGAAAGGGCTTTTGGGAGTCTAGTTGAGCATTTTGTATACTGTGGGATTTCTTATCTTGGTATTGTTAAATGTTGACTTTGTGGGGACAACATGGTTCTTCAACTTCTGTGGGAACAACTTCATGTTCAATATAGAGTTTCATTATATTCTCTGAAGTTCTTTTTCCACAAATCGTGGCTGACTAAGTTGTGTTGATGGGCTTGAGTTATAGATACAGGAGCTAGGGCTCTTGCTTTGCAATCTGGTGGCCATTGTTCCTGAAGGAATTGTTGTGTTCTTCTCCTCATTTGATTATGAAGGGAAGGTCTATGATGCATGGAAGACCTCTGGCATTCTTGAAAGGATTATGAAGAAAAAGCGAATATTCAGAGAACCTAGAAGAAATCCTGATGTGGAACTTGTTCTCAAGGAATACAAGGAAACAATTGATAGGTTGTCTACAAGCTCGAAAGAAGAAGTAGCACCTCACAATGGTGCAATACTCCTAGCTGTAGTTGGTGGAAAGATTTCAGAAGGCATCAATTTCAGTGATGGGATGGGTCGATGCATAGTCATGGTCGGACTGCCTTACCCAAGTCCATCTGACATTGAGTTGATAGAGAGGGTAAGGTATATTGAAAGTTTGGGAGAACCAAATTCTACTAAAACCCCCAAAATTTCAGCCAGCGATGTATATTTCAGTGGGGATGTTCAGGCTGCATTCAGCATCCTAAGGAGTTGCAAGCGCAGAGGACAAGAATATTATGAAAATCTCTGCATGAAAGCTGTAAACCAGTCAATTGGTGAGTGATAACTGCTACATTGTTTTCAGAAATATATGAATCAGTTGAGTAACAGAAAGTAATGGTTTATTAGTATTACCTATTGTGTCATACATGCACTAGGAATAAACCTGAGCAACTGCCCACTAATCTTTTGGATTAGATTTTTTAAAATAAACATCATAAATTTACGTTTAGGCATTAGATTTGAATTGCTTTGTTTTCTGGAAGAGATATGTGCAGTTGGATGTTTAGGACCATATGGCCAGCTAGGTTCAGATGGCCAATCATAACTTTCTGTCAAGCTCATGACAAACACCAACAGAGTAGATTTCACTAAGCAAAACCTTGGCTTCAGTACATCATGTATAAACGCTGCAATTTATGCATCTATTTTGTTGGCATGGGTCATCTTTGCCTATCAAATTGGTCATGAATTACAACACTATTAACCTTTAATATCGGATTTGCTTTTTCTTTGACTTGCCTGATTCAGGTAGAGCAATACGACACATAAATGATTATGCAGCAATTTTATTGGTTGACACACGTTATGCATCTGATTCCTCAAAAAGAAGCTTCTTTCATCCAACTAACAAGCTTCCACAGTGGATAAAAGATCGTCTTGTTTCTGCAACAAATAGCTATGGCGAAGTCCACAGGCTGCTTCACCAGTTCTTCAAATTCAACAAGAAGAGAGAGTGCCACTAGATAGCACTATTGTATTGATGACTCAAATAATTTATAGAGGCTGTTATGCTGATCACCAAGGCAGAATCCTGGGAAGGGTGAGCTGCAAACGAGTACCTCAGCCAGTTTTTGTGAGTCAAGGTAACTCAGACAAATATTCTTTTAAGGATTTATTGATATTTATACAAATTCATAAAGCATACAAAGTGGTTTAACTATTGATATAGTATCAAGCTCATGTGGCTCGGTGTAATGACTTGAAGATGAAATTGTGCCGAGTCTCACTGATCGATTCATCATTTTTTTTTTTGAACTGATTCATCGTTGAGCAGTAAATATTATTGAGAATAAATTGATTTATATAAGCTTTTATTTTCCTTTTAGAGAACATTATAATTGTATTATATAGAAGTTAAGTACCATAGAAGATATTAGACTAATCCATTTATTGCTCAGTTCTCTTGTGCACTGTTATCCACACAAGCATGCCTCCTAGATGTTGTCTGTTTCTGTTTATGTTTATGTTGGCTCTGTATGCTGTATTGCATCCCATTATCTATTTATTTATTAATGGTCGTCTGATTTCTTAAAAATTTATATGATATGCTTATTTAGATATAATTTAGTAGTAATTGCATATATGACTTAATAATAAATTTTGAGTTTGAAGCTTCCTTTCCTAATGCTCAGGAAAAAAGAATCTATAATATAATGAGGGTAATTCCTAATGCTAAAAAGAAAAAATCTATGATACAATGAGAGTAGGATTGTCAATTAAAATAATAAAATTGATTAATGAAGTGTGAAAACCTATTTGGGAAATGTTAAGAACACTATCCGTAGTTATTATTAGTCTAGTGTTCAGTTAATTGTATTAATTAGTGGAATGTTTATTTGCTATTTTGATTTTATTTAATTACAGAAAATATATTTGACTTTTTTTTAGAAGAGAAAATATATTTGATATTGATTGGATGTGTACCCTGAAAATATACATACAGATATGGTGTAGGTGTAAGAAATGTTTTTTTTTTTTTTATAGAAAAAATAAAGCTTATATCAATTAAAAGGAGAGGTACATTAGAGTAAAACAAATAACAAATCAAAATCACATTTTTTTAGATACATTTTTATATTACAAAACTTGAATATGAAAGATAAAATTAAATTTAAAAAGAAAATAAATCATTATGGAAATGAAATAGAGTGATTATATTCTTTTAAAACACTTTAAAAAAGAATGATTTGATCTAAACTTAAATTTTAAGTAACTAAACTCATTTTTAAGTAAATTTTATTGATAACTTGTAACCTTAAAATTCAGCTAAACAATTATAAAAGCAAATGATACTAAATCCACTTATCATCAAATAAGCCAAACCAACATAAAAAGCTCCATAAAAAGAGAGGTAAGAATTTTACTTTGATATTATAGCAGGTACTATATTTCATATATTTATGAGATTTTATCTTATTTTTGGGGATTTTTCTTTATTGGAAATTTCTTGGCGCATAGTTCTTTTGAGAAGGGCAATTATTTATGATATGAATCACGATTCACGGGATAATGGTGTACATCATAATTTCTCTGCTCTCCAGCTTATTTGTCTCTTCTTTAGTCTTTTTGTTCTCCTACACCTCTCTCTCTCTCTCTCTCTCTCTAATGCCCCTCTTTTTCTAATAGCTCATTTATAAGTTGCTTCAATAACTGTGAGGTTAAAATTCAAACTTTGGAGTTAGAACCTAATGAACATAAAAAAAAATGAATTATCATTAACTTAAGTTGCTTAATTAGCATCTTCTTCCAACCCTGTATTAGACTACTATCAGTCTCCAATATCAATCAAGATTCTCTATTTTATTTAATGTCTCAGTTCCATATATTTTTTTTGCATCATATTGACTAATAAAACACTTTAAAGAAAATGTAATATTGTTTTCATTAAACTATATAAAACAAAAAATGAGATATTAAATGGAACAGAAGATTCAGATTGCTTCACACTACTGCTAATACTAGTGCATTGTTGCTTGGATTCAGTTTAATTAGTGCTGATAAAGTGATCAAACACATTAAAGGAGCAAATAAATGAACTAAATTAAAAGGCTGCAGTGTTCAGGGCTGTTTCATCTGTAATTCTCAGTGTGTGACTAATTCCAACCATTGATTTATAGAATATCCTTCTTTTGATAGTTTATGCATTTTTACTTATCTATGAAAATAATATTCTATTGTAAATTACACAATCAAACTTCAATTTTGTATTCAATTTCTGCATTATGATTACTGCTATTTTAAATCAAATCCCAATTTTTTCTAAGTCAAACAATATATCTTTGTAGCATAGTTAAATTTGGTAGATTAAAGATATAATTTAGACTAATGAGATTTACTTAATGGCGTTAGAATTATTTTTAGAATTATAATATTAAAAGTTCGAATCTCAGTCGTAACCAAATAAAAAAAAAAGTTGCAATTTAGTGTATTAGGGTTTATGACAAAGAAAAATTATTATTCCCATCTCTCTAAAGACTTAGATCTTACATTCAACTCATGTACAAGAATATTTACCAAAGGGTTTATCAAGTTATATTGTATTAATTTTAGAATGGTGGCAGGATTTGGACTTGGCAACTGTGAGAAAGTGACTTCACCACCCAAAAATCTAGATGCACCTTATCTTGATATTAACTAGGTGTTGGGATTTAAGCACCAACCTCATAACACTTATGGGTCCATAACTCTCTCACATATAAATGCAATTAGGGTTTCTTCACCCATAACATGGAGGATCAAAAAAGCACCGACCTAATTAACCTTTTTTTTTTTTTAATAAAGCAAGAAGCAATTGATAATATTGGATTAATGGGTCCATATGGATTCAAAAAAAAATTAGTAATGGTAATTAAGTAGTAGTTGAATACAAGAATTATATGAATATATTTATATTTATATTATGCTTTTTTACAGACCCACATTTACCTTTAGCTTTGCATCTTAATCAATATAACTTCACTTTAGACAACAGTAAGTCAAAATCAAAATAAAACATTTATGATTATTGGATTCCTAAGTCCATTCTCTTAGTCGTTATTAAACAACTTTTCCTTCAAATGGGGCAATTTTTTTGCTTATGATAAAGGCAAAATTTGGATTTCTATTCACACAAACCTAAGAAAATAAAAATTCCCTATTGATAAAATTTGGCCTTCTGATCTATGATCATAAAATCCAACGGTTGGTAGCTTCCAACAAATTTTCTCATTGGAGAAGGAAGGTAATATGAAGAGGGTGGACAAAAAGAAGGCATTTTGGAGCAAAAGCATAGAGCTTGAGAACCTTCAACTGTCTCTTTCTTGTCTGTATACATTTGGAGAAGAGGCCAAAACAGATAGAGACATTAAGGGAATTGAACAAGTTTTTCTTTCTTATACAAATACAAAATGCAGCTAAAAGAATCCATTCAGAAAACCAAAATGTTCTTTCACAACACTCTCCAAAATCTTAAGTCTCTCTTCTTTGAAGGGTATCAAAAAATACCCAAACCTGCTTCCTTAAACCCCTTTTCTTGTGCTAAACTTTGCCAAAGAGATGAATACTTCACTGATTTTTGTCATGAATGGGAGTGTGATTTGGAAATGGCAATGAAGAAGAACAAAAGTACTAGTATCACTTCATCAAAAGAGGCAGCAAGAGAAGAAAATGAATGCAATGGAAATTCAATGAAGCTTCCAATTAGTCCATTGAAGAACAAAGAAGAGGTAGTAATAATAAAGGAAGAGAATAAGAGTAAGAAAAGTTTGTATTCAAGAAAAGGCGGCGAAGAACAATCTTCCAAGAAAAAGAAGGATAAAGAAGGTTATGCGCTAGCAAAAAAGATGAAAGAATTGGAAATGATGGATGTAAGTGATGTTGAACATGTGTTAGATGTAGAAGAAGCACTTCACTACTACAGCCGTCTTAAAAGCCCAGTATATCTTGACATTGTCGACAATTTCTTTACTGATATGTACAGAGAACTATCTGTTCCACAGCCATCTGCTAGCATCAACAGTTCAAATCGAAGACTCGGTTCAATTAGATTATAAAGATAGAATAGCCTATGTTTGTGAGTTCTTCCTTGTGCATATGCATTTGTTTTCCTTGTCCTAATTGTTAATTTTACCTTTCTATATTACATTGTTTGTATTTTGTTTTACATTGTTGATTTGATATTTAGCTGTCCTGAACTTTCTTACTTAGATTGCTATTCTTGATCTTCTCATACAATACAAGTTATAGAAACTAGGAGTTGAAAATCATTCCTGCCTCAAAGAGTTGTGTATTAAAATTTTACCAGAAGATCTTCTCATGAATATTCTTAAATAGATGCAATAAATATAGTCACAAGATTTGTAAGATATGTAATTCGTTTTCCATACAACATAGGTCTACCTGATGTCCCCTCCTGCAAATGCACATAAGGCCAGTGATTTAATACTATACCCAACATTGTTCCAAATTGAAGGCCTGTAAATGTCTGCTAATGAATAAACCATCCACCTAGAAAAGATTACTTCCATTTGTTGAATTAGTGCTTGACGGTTTGCTTATAATCTGGTTACTAAGTTCATATGGTAACAACAGAAATCTGCCCAAATTTCTGAAAACTTTCGAAATGCGCGAGAATAAAAACCCAAATACCAGTGTAGGAAATGCTGAACCTATCAAGAAATGGAGATTTGAGAACTTCATCATTGCCTAAGCAAAGTCTTGGCAGAACAAGGAGACATCTGAAGCTTGTGCTCTTACACAAATCCAGGTTTCTTCCCAGACATTGGTTTCTACTCGGAATAGAGGATTCCTTGCAGAAGACTGCATCTTGGAAGAATTTGCAGTGGATCATTAATTTCAATGCTGTGAGCACCTCTAAAACCCAAATACCAGTGTAGGAAATGCTGAACCTATCAAGAAATGGAGATTTGAGAACTTCATCATTGCCTAAGCAAAGTCTTGGCAGAACAAGGAGACATCTGAAGCTTGTGCTCTTACACAATTCCAGGTTTCTTCCCAGACATTGGTTTCTACTCGGAATAGAGGATTCCTTGCAGAAGACTGCATCTTGGAAGAATTTGCAGTGGATCATTAATTTCAATGCTGTGAGCACCTCTAGCAAGGCAAGGAAACATTAGCAAACATTCAAAATTTCAGATTCTAAGATGTTACAGAAAGCATATTTCTATAGTAATAATAACATGAAAAATAATACAATTTTGTCCAAACTAGAAGATATATTTAAAACTGATGATAATTAAACATAAAAAACTGTAGATTCATAGACATAAACGGAAAGCTTTCAACAGACAGAAGAATAACAACCTCCGGAACAATCTCCGGCGATGAAACATTTTTCAGATCCGCTTGACATGAAAATCCTTCAATTTCTGTTTCGTTGATGAATTTTTGGACGTCAAAGCCCTCTTTTTATTGCGATGAATAACGATGCTCTGGAGATCGCCGATAGTTATTAGAGATGATAATGGCAGAAAGCTCACTCGATAATCGATGGCAAAAGTCATCATAAGATTTGAATTGGCTTGTGAGTAGGCCAAACTGCAGCCGTGTAAGAAGAAATACCATTGCTCATTTATTCTGTAGTATTACTAAATGATAGTTCATTTCCTTCCATAATCTCCCAAGACTCTTCTAATCACTCCCATTTCAATAATAGAATAAGAATCAAGAAAAAGATATGGTCTATTTTCTCAATTTTGTGATCATTGTAATGGTCTAGTATAATATATTCTTTCAGAAAACAAACCCAGAGAGAATATGATCCATGGTAATTTAATTAGTAAATGACCGAGATCATGTAGAGTCTTATGTGAAGATTAATTAAACAGTAAACTAGTCCATTAATGAATCAAATTGTAGTGATCATAACTTTACAGAAGCATACCAGATGGCATGTAATCCAATGCTTATCTATAACTTGTTAAAGAAAAATGAAGACAAAATAAGCCAGCAGTATTGAATGAAAGAGAGATGGGACCTTAATCAATCTCCAATCCCCCTCAAACCAAAAATAAAGAATATAAGAGATGCATAATGGCCAGACAATCATCTGGCAAACTGCAGCAACCATAAAAATCACACGAAATTGCATACTCAAATCCACTTCTAGGCCAACAATCTTGCAACCGATTCTGTAAAAGAAGATGCCATCCATAAATGCTTATATCCCCACTTCCATGAAATTAGTAGCCAGAAGAAGATACTAAAACATTATGCTCCTTCAAACGCTTCTGGAAATGCGCCAAATGATTTTGTAATTGCAGTATCCCTGCAGCCTTCTGAGAAAGAATAGCATTTAATCTTGTAATATAATCATCAAGCTGATTCCCTGGTTGATCTGCTTCAACCAACAGGTTCATCTCCTGCAAAATTCAAGAGGAACATCCATAAATGAGCATAAATTTTCTCCAAACACCAAAATTCTCACAAGATATGAAAGCAGCAGATCCAAAAAATCAGTATAGTTGGTTTACCAAAGAAAATTATCATGTCAATTCCCAAATCAATTTTCACGATAAAGAACCCATTAGAATTCACATCTTGCAGCATGCTGACAATATTTTAATCAGCACGACAAAAGCGTGTAATCTACTTCCGAGCCTAATTTATTCACTGTAGCTAAAAGACCCAACATGGAGAAAATGTATGAATGAAAATAAAAGAAAATGGGTTTGAGGCTCAGGTACAATTATAATAATAAAAATTGGGAAGTGATTTGGCTACATAACATACCTCTCTAACAATGTTCATTGTCTCCTCCACCTGTTTTCTATGTGCATTTACAAGATCCTCCTCTTCCTGAGAATATGCAACAAAAGTTTAAAATGCCAACAACATGGCTTTCTACATATCCAAAAGAACTGCAAACATATTCATTTTTAATGAATTACCTGTAGCAGAGCACTCAAATCATCATATGAATGTGAGTTCTTAAAATCAGATTTTGATAGATCTTTCCATTTTGCCTGACCATTGGGTTTCCGTATTTTATCCTCTGCAGTAGGTAGATTGTATGATTCCACCTTCCCATTCTCCTTCCATACTGGTAGATTGTATGATTCCACCTTCCCATTCTCCTTCCATACTGGTTTCTCTTGTTCAAAGGAGTCTTCCGATGCATCAAAATCATCTCTTTCATCTTGTTCTACCCATGCATCAATTATGTCATCATCGAAGGTAGATGTAGAAGGTAAAACTGAGGATAAGGGCATAGTGGTTGATTCCTTTAGGTTTAAGGTTGAAGACAATATGTCCTTCTTTGGAGCGTTCCCTTTTGAAAGGCTCTTAACCCTGGAATATAATTTCAAAGAAACAGAAAATTCAGGTATCATATCAAAACAGAGAAATTACAGAAAGGCACTTTTTGTAGTTCAAATCATTTTGATTTACCTGTCAGCATATCTTAAGGTGTTAAGAGTATGTTCACAGGATCCTGAGCTTGGTGAAATACAGGAAATCATAACAGTGCGGGAATTGCCAACAAAAGAATCCCTTAAGACTTCAGTCAATTTACTGCCTCTGAAAGGAATATGACTCTTGTCATTGTCAAGAGCCCTTATGCATTCTTTCAATGCAAGTAAACTCTTGTTGATCTCTGCACCTTCCATCCTGCATCATTTATAGGGAACAACCAAATCAAACAACCTAGTCCCAAAAAAGAAAAAAAAAAACAAGTAATTGCGTTCAGTGTTCAGCATACAGCAGCGAATGCTAAATCTGAGTGTAAACAAGCCTGAAGCCTCATTAAGCACCCTCCGTTTTACTATGAGTGACTCAGTCAAAACAATAGTCAACAAAAAATATAAGTAGAAAATTAAACATCTCAGCAAGTTACATCCATATTCCATGTCTCATTGCAATATTATCATTCCCTTAATAACTTTATTCCAGGTTAAGTTATCAAACAAGGCAATTTGTTGCCAAGCTTGCTTTATAATCCAGAATTCAAGGCGCTTCATAATCCAAGCTTGCTTTAAATCTGCCAACAGCAGTACAAAATTCCCTTCTTTATTTCCAACCATCCAATCCAGTGATAAGTGGAATATCCTATTTCTATATCCCTAAGATGACGCTAAGTATGGATAGACCCCCAGTTTAACATACTGTGGCAAGTTCTGCTCCATGAGCATTAGTTGCAAGTGCACGTGATTGTGTCATTCTTCCTTGTGACCAGCATTCTATGGAACAGAACTTAGGGTTCCAAGTAGTTTTGCCAGTGATATTCTGAGAAACCAGAAAAACGTAAAGTGGACTATACCTTGTCTGTTTATCATTATCTGTTGTATCTGCACCACGTTCACTTCCAGCAAGATCTATAAAGGAAAGCTTGCCAACTAGACGTGAAGGCTTTGACTCATTGCCATCAACTGACCTCTTGATAGCAAGTTGGAGTATAGCATGTGAACGAGAGGATTCCTCATTTGCTCCCGTCGTGCCTGTACTTCTTGTAGAATTTCCTTTCTCAATGAGGTCCTTAATTGTCTCTACATCTGATACTTTGTACTCTTGCAAACCGACGATGCAAACTTGCTGCTTACCATCCTCTCTCATGCAGAGTTTTCTGCACAAGCAGAATATCAATTCTCAGCAAATTCAAGGTACAAATGCTAAGTATATAACCAGGCAAGAAAAGACTATGCTGCTTACTTCCGATCGCTGAGAAGATCAAACAGTTTTCCTCCATATATTTCAAAGAAGCTCACAAATAACTGAAAACCTTGGTTCCGGTAAGTATGATGCATCAACCTCAAGATATCCCGTGAAGCCTTGAGGGGTAACGGATTCATAGTATAGGTTTTTCCACTTCCTGATGAGCACAAAAAAATCAGCAGAAGCTGGTTTTTCA
This sequence comes from Aleurites moluccanus, assembly GCA_948193065.1. NCBI lineage: Eukaryota > Viridiplantae > Streptophyta > Magnoliopsida > Malpighiales > Euphorbiaceae > Aleurites > Aleurites moluccanus. The sequence goes on along the minus strand of CANXYC013078119.1, from coordinate 22,066 downwards.
GCAATAATTTGAGTATTATATTAGATCCTATGTTTCTTACCAATACAAGCGAAATACATCAAAAACCTGTTGGTAAAATCAAGAAGACAAAAGTTGCTGCTGTACATTTTGACTTTAATGGTGTTAAGGCAAATCAAATTTTGAGCAAGCTAATAATGCCTCACTGAACGGAAAAGAAAAATGTGTAGAGCAACTGAACTAAAATACATTATTATGAGAAAAATGTGCAAAGCAATTAAACTAAAATATGTTATCTGTATAATGAACCATTATTTGGTTTCTGATAGCAGGTGAATCAAGAAAATAAAGGTAAAATATCCAAAAATAGGTGATTCAATAGGTATAGAAAAAGTTCATCTTTAGTGACAAATCACATGATTCCAGAATAAAACTTCCAAGCATAAAATATTCAGTCTGATCCAATGATTTATGAATATGGAGAAAAAAAGTGAACGTAATTCATATTAAAAATAAGCCTTAGAATCATCATTGTCTAAACCAAAAACATCTACCTAGTTTTTCAGGAATAGCAATTCACCTGTTTGCCCGTATGCAAAGCAAGTTGCTTTTGTGCGTTGAAATATTATTGGAACTATAGGCTCCACTGTTTCACGATAAACCTAAATAAAAAAATAGTAATCAACATATGCTAAAGTTTAAAGAATTATTTTCATCTCTTAATTACTCCAATGATATTCTCACCTCGTCGTTTGAGACTTCCTCATTCAGCACTGCATCAAAGACAAATTCGTGCTTCTCGACATATTCTGTTAGATCAACCTGCAGAAGATTGATATTTAAAATATATTAGAAACAATTTCAAGATGGATTCTTAATTCAAATATGTCAATCAATGGCAGAGCAAAGCATCAAATTTTAGCCTATAGGTGGAACATAATTATAAGATCATGACAGAAATGAAGGTTCTTTGAAAAATTCTTACATAATAATCAGATACAAGCATGGTTACTAAATCACATTTTAATATCTCCTTTCTGGTTGTTTTATGTATCAAAAAGTTACCCCATAGTAAATCATCATTCATGTCTATCTATGTCAAAAGTTTTGTAGACTTTGTCCTACCATTTTCATTCATGTTTCATTCAGGATTAACTGAGGGCACAAATTTGGGAAACATGGATCTGAGGTTGGCTAACATGGTTTTGATCTAACTACTTTTTAGTTTACTTCTTCATTATGCAGTAATCTTGGCCAAAAGATAGTGAAATCACCAGCAGCACTTACCTTGAGCTTGGTCTCATGAACTGTTAGAGAATTGGAATGTGTATCTATTATATCTTCTTCATTTTTTGCCAGCTCTTTTTTATTCAATGGTCTCTTGCGAACCTGCATTAAAAAACATCACTAGTGAATAACAAAATCAGTACTTTGACATATCTTACAAGTAAGTTGGACAATGGCAGGAGCAGAAACATATAAATGGTTATCACTCTACAAATGTGATCCAGTGGGGATAACAATGGTCCACCAGAGATTGACAGTTCCCATCCAGTTGGCATTGTATCAAAATTTAAGACAAAGAATGGAACAGTAACAATGTAGAAAGCAAAAGTTAAGAGGCAAAGTGGCAAACCAAGCAAATTGAGAGAAATTACCACAACTTTAATCTTTGCAACAGAACTAGCCTTCTCTTTGTCCGCAGCAAGGCTCTTCATGAGATTATTATCTGGTAAAACAACAGCTCTGCCAGTTTGCTTGTCGTTTGTAATATACGTTTCAGAGTCATCAAAGCTTCTCCCCCGAACAGAATGAAATAGAGAAGAACCATCATACAGGCCCGGAACTGGCATCTACCCGAGTAGTAACAATAATAAAATAGCCAAAGTGTATCAGTTGGTTGATTCCAGTATGCATTCTCAAATTTAAACAGCATTCATAGTGAGAAACAAAAAAAAAATGCACTAAAAATTTCTAGAGTTTATGATTCTTGAAACCAATATTTTCAAGAATAATTTTCAAATCCAATTTCAAATGTCACCACACATGATCCTGATAAGTGACATAAAGTCACAGTCAAAAACAAAATTTGAATCTGATAAAATATATAAATTTTCATCCGGAATACAGACTACATATTAATATATAATCATCAAGACACCCGAAAACAAAAATAACTTATCCACTAGAAATGACAAGAGACCCCCACCTCAGGAAGCAGCTCAGTATCAAAGGAATGCAGATCCAAGAGCCCAGGACTGAACTCATTTGGAGATTCCTCACCATTCTTCCTCTGACTAGAGGACCTCGAACTAACAGGAGGTGTTGTAGGCTCTGCATAAAACTCATTTACTCCATTAAAACCCCTCTGGGCATTGCGATACATTCTCATCCCTTGGCCTCCTCCTCCACCACCATAGAAATTATAATCCTGTTTTAAGTTCCAATACGAAGCATTACAACAAAAGAAATGAAAATATCATCCTCAGATCTATAAAAATCAAGACAATAAGTTGCCTATACAGATTAAGAAATTAAACAAAAGATCATCAGATTTAACAGATTAAGAAAATTTTCTTTACTTGCATATTCCTGACAACCAAACAATGCAAAAATGTTATATTTTCGAAATATTCAGATCTGTAATTTAATTTTATAAAAAAACCATTTCCAAAATATAACGAAACACCCATTTAATTCCAAAAAAAAAACAAACGAAAATTTTCAAAAAAAAGGGAAAAAGAACCGGCTAGACAACTCCAGAACTGGGTAAAAAACCCATTACAGAAAAAAACATAAAAGACGTATAGATTGAAGAATTAGAACCTGGAGAGGAGGGATTGAAGAAGAAGAAGAAGAAGAGTTTTGAAGGTGTTGAAGACCAGCAGATTGAAGCCATCTACCATTGGATGAAGTATCTAAGAAATTATCAGAGTATTGTCTCTGATGATGAACTGCTGTTGCTCCAGACCTTTGCCCCTGCCTTCCTGTTCCGTTCATAATCCTTCCCTCTCCAAATCTAATTCTCTCTCTCTACCCTTTTAAAGCCAAAGCACAGAGTTTCAATCACTAGATATATAAACAATTTATCTATGCATGTATAAAATGAAGTAAGGTTGAAGCTTTACTTTGTCTCTCTAAAATCAGAAAAATGTCTCTCTCTCTAGAAATGATTATTTTTCTCTCTCTAATTTCAAATTAAGAAGCATCTCTCTTTCTCTCTCTATGTCTTGACAATCAGTCACAATTAGTAGAGTTAAGAAGAAAATGGAATTACAGAGAAAAAAAAAAAATAATAAGCTTCTTTCTTTTTCCCCCCTTTTTTAAAAATTTATTTAATTTGTTTTCTTTTATGATTTCTTTTTTTTAGGAATTTAGGAATTCAAATTTTAATTAATGAAAATAATTTAATATGTTAAGTTATTTTTGTGAAAAATTATAATAATAATTTTTAATGATTTTGATAAATTAAGTACACTCACTCCCACACAGCAAATTTAGCTTCCAGTCTTGGATTTTAATGGAGAATGGATAATAATAATAATAATAATAACAATAAATTTTACCTTTTTCTTCTTCTTTTTTTCCCTTAATGGGACAAGATTAATAATATTGTATTTATATTATTCATTCTTCCAATGGCACACAAGGCTGGGCCATTTAAAAAAAAAAAAAATTGTATAGAATAGTAGCCAGTAATCTATGAACTTTTCAGGTAGAATATTAATTTTTTTATTTTTTAAATAAATTAAAATTAATATTATTATATCCAATGAAAAATAACAATAATCTTATTCTAGAAAAAAGTTACATCAATATCTATTTATTCAAATAATAAAAAACTCGCATTCTTTTAAAATAATATTTCGAATTTAAATCTTATAATAAAAAAAATAAAGACAAATATTAAATGGTTTCAGAAAAAAAAAATAACAATAATACCAATTGAATAATAATTTTCTTCTATAATATATATATATATGGTCAGTTTGAATTTAAATTTTTTAAAATTTTAATATGTTATTTTTAATTAATTAAATATATAAAAAAATTTACAACATAATATTTGGATAAAGTATTTGCCAATGTAATAAATAAAAGGAAATTATGTATATAAAATAAAGATTGGCAGATATAAAAGAGAGAGAATTGAGTGAAAATGAATAAATATAGTTATAAATTTAAAATTATTAATAATCATGACATATATAAATCCAAAAAGCTGCATCCACATCTTATTAAATGAATCAATATTATAAAAATAGTTTATTAATATCAATTAAGATTTTTTTTATAATAAAAATAAAAATATCTAATTTTTCATAGTAAAAAAAAAAAGAAAAAAATATTTTTCTGTACATCCCAACATATTTTAGATTGTATTTATCATATACTGTGTACTTTTTCAAAAGTAACATAAAAAATTTAAAAATTTCTCATGTTTTATATAAAAAAAAAATTCTCAATGTGATAAAATAAATATCTGAGAGTTTAATAAATAAAATTTGATAAGTTTAAAAAATAAAAAATTCATATATATACATATATTTATTATTATCAATTAAAATTTCTTAATTCTATAATAGTTTGTAATTATTATTTTTCTTAAAATTAATATATTTGATGGCAACACCTTGAAAAAATTTATTAATTTTTAGTCTATTAGTTGTACTTTGTTGTGAGTTGAGAGTCTTTTGCTATTAATTTTTTATAAAATTTGAGGATATAAATTTAACATAAAAAAATAAAAAAAATCTAATAACACATTATCACTTTTAAATAGAAAAAAAAAATAAAGAGAGAGATGTTGTATATATTTAATGTTTTATTGGGAAAATAAAGAAAATAGTGAATAAAAAAATTTCACAAATAAAATAAAAGAAAAAAAGAAAAAAAAATATAATTAATAATGGAGATAATGGAGGAAGAAAAAAATATATATATACTATAAAAAAAAATATTGGCTCGTTTAATAGATGGCCACTCGTACAAAAAATTTAAATTTTTAAGACAGGGAGAGGACAAGCATGGCACGTGCGTCTGCTGTCCATTAATTAATTAATTCATGGAGTCCCAATTTTCGGCGAGAGTGGGCACTTTTTTTTTTTTTTTTTTTTGTAATTTTGAATTTCGCCAATTAACAATCACCCACCGTCCCACGTGGTAGGGCCCACTTTTTATTTTATTTTTTTAATTCTGTGCACTGTATTGTGGTTCGTTTCAAGTTTCAAGCTTGAGTGACAGATTTTGAATTTCGTAGATTGGAGGGATCTACTCAGCAATTGACACGTGTTTCAATCGGGGTCGGTGAAGTTCCAATGCGGTGAGATCCACGTATCAGATCAGTGGCTGCATTTAAAATTTCACACTGGAAAAAACAAAGATCGTCAACGTAGATATATAAGGTAATTGTACGCAGATAAAAATATTTTTTTTATTCGGATCAGTTATAGTATTTTCAATTTATTATTAAATTTTATAAATTTAAATAAATAAAATTAATAATTAATATTTATTTAAATACCCGATAATTTTTTAATTATTTACACATATATTTCAAAATTCCTTCACCTTCGTATCGTCTATTCGTTGAGCAAGGGGAATGCGGGGCCTGCCTGGAGCCTGATCTAAGCACTTATTGGATAGATTAAACTTTTTTTCTCTTTGCTTATTTAATTTCAATTTGGAGGTGGGGTCATTCACGAATTTGAGCAAAATTTTATTTATTTTTAATTTAATTAATACTTTATATATTTTTAATTTAGTGAACGTCAAATTCAAATTTTAATATTTCTTTTTATATAATTTTATTTTAATTTATTGCTTGTTAAAAATATCGTTTTGATAATGTGTAATATGTTGTCTTGATTATTCAGAAAAATTCTGTCATTGCTTGTTTGATGATTTGAAACGTGCTACAAAAAAATAGTGGAGGATTTGGCTACGGGCTCAGCCGCAAAGGGGTGGATTGCAAGGCGGGGAATGGTGGCTCCAAGAAGAAGGTAAGTTGTGGCTGTCGGAGCATGATGTGGGGATAGGATTGGCGAAACAAATCGAGGAAATAGTGGCGGATTCTTTGGCTAGGGATTCACAATCTAATCTCTTGATTTTGAAAACGATATCTGATTGTTAGGAGGGCTCTAATCTTTCAAACATAAACGTTACGAAGGGAACTTGTATGGGCTTGGGCCTTGGACAAGATACAATTGAGCTGAAAATAAGTGACGAGCGGTAGCGAAGATATTGTAGAAGGTCAGTCGGATACTATGCAAATAGATGGGCGAGGCCCATGAGTGGTTTAAGTTCGAATTGTCAAGGGTTTTGCAACCCTCGTGCAGTGCTTGCATTGTGTGAGCTTGTTAATTCGAAGTTGCCAAGTGTTGTGGTCCTTATTGAGACTTTAGTTCATAGTCAAAGATTAAGGAGATTGGTAGAAAGATTGATTTCTAGGGTTGTTTTGTGGTAGATAGGGAACGGCATAGTGGAGGTTTGGCTATGTTATGGAGAAAGGGTTCCGACTGTATTGTTACTGGCTTCTCTATAAATCATGTTGTTGTAAAGTGTCAATGATGGGTTGGTGGAACAATGGCGGTTAACGGGTTACTATGGATTTTAGGGTCGTCGCCGTCAAATAGAGTCATGGCAATTTTTGCGTCATCTGTCAACATTATCCCAGTTACTTGGTTGTCTGTCGGAGACATTAATGACATGTTAAGTGTGGAATATAAGTGGGATGGTGCTCAACATCCGGAATGGTTATTTAACGGTTTTCAAACAGCAGTGGAGGATTGTAATTTGGTTGACTTACAACTGAAAGGATATTCTTTTACGAGAGTAACAGAGGGTTGGATTCAAGAGCGCCTTGATAAGGCAATGGCGACAAGCAATTGGCTAAATTTGTTTTCAAATTCTGCTCTATTTAATTTATCTGCTCCTGTTTCTGATCATTTGCAAATTTTGGCACGCTTAAATTATGTCCAGCGAGGTAGAAATCCCCGTTCAATTTTGAAAATAAATGGCTGTAGAAGAAGGGGCTGGGTTCAATGGTTTGGGAAATCAAGCAGGCAGTCTCCATTCTTGTGATGGCTAGAGTCGGAATAGGGCATTTTATTGAAGCCCAGATTCTGGAAGCAATTGGAGTGGACTCCATTGATTAGAGTGAGCTTCTTGGTAATGTTGACAAGGAAAATTACATTATTAAGCATAATTTTCTTGCACCATTTGCCTGAGGGTGCAGGAATTTCAGAGAGGCATTGAAAAGGATAATGGAAGGTGCATTCATACTTGGATCCTGGGACTGGTGTCTTGGTGGGACTTAGCTGGGCTGGGTGACATTGCTGAGACTGTTAGGAATGTTAGGTCAATGATGAAAAAGACGAGAAACTTAACCAACGCTAATGAAGATGAGGTTTTCTCATTGACAAAGAAGATGGAGCCATCTTGTGATCTTGCAGCAGAAATTAAGCGAATAGCCAAGCTTCCAATCATGCAAATTGCATTTGCAGGCATCAAGACTCCTGCTGATGCAGCGTCATGATGCAATTACGATGTGATGGTGTACTTGTTACAGTTCAAATCCATATAAGGGAGTTCGTGCAATTGCTCATGCTGTTCAGCGCTACAATAATCCTCGTGTCTTGGTGGAATGTAGCCAGTAGCGATATGGGTTGGTTGATACTTTGGTGGAGGATGGTAATATTGAAGATTTGATATGATAATCTGATCTGCCAATCTGGTCTTTGCATTTTAGTTCATTTCTTGGCTGCTAAAAGAATTCTCAATATTTTCTATACATATTAAGTATCAATTGTAAATGATTTCTATCTTATACTTGCGTGCTGTTGCAGAAATTATCAGAATTAAATGGTGTTCAATTTATAGATTTCTTCCACAATATTTATTATATTTATATACAACAAAGTTACATTTATATTAGTAAGGCAGTGGCCTGATATTAGCACCTTTATTTAATTCTTGTCTAATCACACACACATGCTTGTGGAAACAAAATCATCCTTTATGTTCTTGTCTCCTTGCATGATTATTGATCATAATACAAAATGAAACTGCATATCAAATTCTTTATTAGAAGGGTATCTAGTCAGGGGCTCGAAGAACCCTCTCCCCATTAGTCCAAAAAGAGGAGGGCTCCAAGCTGCCAGTTGATTCAGTTGCTTCTGTATCTAGCTAGAATTTCATCAAGCAGCGTTGAAAAAGGATTGCATGCCATATGCAATCTTTTGACTGTTTTTTTAAATTATAATAACCAAGGATAAATAATGATAGCCATCGTAACCGGAAAAGGATAAATTTCTCCTAGATCCTGTTCTTTGTTTGAATGTTTTCATTGTTGAATAAACACCTCAAAGCAATCTCATAAGCAGAAAATATTGCCCCATTCACAACAAAAGCTCTTGCAACAGCAGTTCCCAGACCACGCCAGAGCACGCTATAGCCTTCCTCTTTTACACTTCTACGAAAACAATCCAGAATGCCATTATATTTATGCGAGGAAGATGGTGTTTGAGCTTGTAGTCTGGTTTTTATAACGTCCAATGGATAGCAGCAGACCCAACTTGCAACTCCTGCTAGACCTCCTGCTATCAGCATTGTTCTTAAGCTTTCTTTACCATTCTTTCTGCAGCCAGGGTGAAGCTGCTCTCTCATGTACTCGTATGTCCAAAAATAGAAGCCATGAGCAGGTGCATCTCTAAGAATAGTAATGGTAAAGCCTCGATAAATACCTCGTATACCTTCTGTTCTGATTATGCTCTTGGCAACATTTATCGGACCTTTATAACAATCAACTTTGAGTTTTGCATGACTTTTGTCCTGCAATTGAAGGCGGATTTTCACTAATTCAACAGGAGAAAGCATCATGCTCTGCAAAGCTCCAGTACCAACTCCTCCCAAAGCAACACCTTTGAAAGAAGGAGGATCATTAACTGAAACAGACGAATCAAATGCTCGAGAAAGGATAGCATAGATCTGGAAAACCATGGCATTCTGCAACAAGAAAACATATTTTCAACTTGGCTCGCACTGAAAAAAAAAAAAAGATGTCTCACATTCATTCTTGCCTAACATTCACAAACAAATATTGATTCTAGGAGTGAGCACGGCGACTTTTCATCTATATTCTTATATCAAGTACACTAGTTCAGTACTATTGGGTTAGTAGCACAGTGGTGGAGCAGTTACTGAACTTTTTTCCTGGATTGCTGCTATTATAGTATCACAGTGGTCTAGCAGTTACCCTATAACTTATGCAATCGGAAAATAAGATAGAAGCAATCCAGTAAAAAAGTCCTGAACAATGTCTTGGTGGAGGTTTCATTTCATTGTTAAAGTGAAGAAAAGTTTTCTTTATTATGGTGGAAAGCAAAAGGCACAAAAAGGGTATTTGATATGGTAAGCAATCTGCATTATGATAAGTAGGACTTCCATTACCAGCCAAATTTATGGATGGTGACATTTCTAAAAAATTTAAAACACAGAGATCCAATCACTATCCATTACTAAAAAGCAACCCCAATAATAAGCTAAATATTATTATACTGTATACTAGAAGTTCTAGTACCCACAAGTTCAATCCAACTGATATTTTCTTTTTTCTTTTTCTTTTTATACTAAGATCAATTTCAATATCCAGATTAAAAAAACAACGGAAACAAAATCCAAACAAAACTCTTGTCCAGACCAACATAATCATGATAAGGTTTTCTAATTCAAGAAATCTCTAAATCAACATAAAAAATAAAAATAAAACTAATAAAAATTCTGGAAAACAGAGCCATTACCTGAAAGGTAACTGATGCCAGGGGTGCACCCATACCTCTATAGAGTGCACCAGGCCCTTCTGCCGCGACTACACGGCGGAGGATGCTTAAGGCAGAGCCAGAATTGGAATTCTGTTGTTGCCGGATACGCAGAGTGTCAAGTGGATAACCAGAAATTATACCTGCAATGCCACCAAAACCACCAGCAACAAATTCTCTGCCCCAACTGCTTGCAAGAAACTCTGGCCAAAAATCCATTATAACCTCACAAGCTCATTCTACCAAAGAAATCAAAATCTGATAATCTTTTATTGGTATTGACACAAACCCAATATATTCTTAATATATATGCCTCAACCTAAATAAAATTATCAATTCTGGAAATCTTCTTTGTTCGCATGTATTCACAGTTTTTTTTTTTCTAAATCTCCGAAAAAACAGAGCTATCAATAATTTTCTTTATCCGCTGCCTACCCTTTCCAAAATTCTTCCCAAAATTCACATCTATGTTAATATACTTTCTTTCTTTAAAAATAAAAAGAAAACTCCTCTCATAAACTGCCTTTCAATGCTCTCTTTCTCTCCAAATCTTGAAAAGAAAATATATAAATTTCTAAATATTTTCACCTCCCTTTCTCACAAAGATTTAAAGAGAAGAAACAAAGAAAATCTTTTAAAACGGTGAAATTCAAGAAACTTAATATTGAAAAAGCAATTCAAGAAACTAAATATCGAAAACAAGAAAGAGAGAGAGAGAGGGGTGAAGAAGAGCAACCCAAGAAGGTGAAAAGGGCAGAGTTAGAGAGACCACGTTTATTATTGACTCTGTTTATTTCTTGTAAGAAAGGACCGAAACAAAAGCCACCGGTTGCTATTTTGTTGGGTTAGGACTGAAGCTAGAAGAGGATACGGCCAACGTCCACTTTCCATGTTTTCAATAGGAAGATGACAAGTGGCCAGACAAATGATCTAATAGTATTGAGTGCTTATGATTGCCCAATTGGAATGGCAATCGGTGGTGGTGTGACTCAGGCTAAGTACTTGATGTTTTTTCTTACAATTAGTGGATTCATTGTTGTAATTAATGGCAGAATAAGTATCTCACTAGAAGAAGAAGAAGTATGTTTGTGAAATATTAATTAAAAGTACATTAAATTTCGTGTTGGACTCTAATTTGCAGGATTATCCAAAACTAAGATAAAAGAGTAATCTTAATCTTATTATATAGTATTATATTATATATAGAAGAATGGTAATATCAAATATTTCCAAAAGATAAATTTCATTTATTTAATAGTATTTTGTGTTTTTTTTTTCTTTCTCAAAATTCTCTTTTCATTCATTGTTTTGAGCTGTCATTAGTTTTTTCTTTTTCCTTTTTTCACTTTTCCTTGTTTTTATTTGTCTTAATAAAAATAAATTTACTTTTTACAGATTTGTTAAATTTTTTTTTGTCTTTGTGTTTTGTTTTATATATTTATAGTTGGGCGATCGATTTATTTAAAGATATAGAAATTAAATTGTGATATGATATACAAATCTAGCGTTTATGTTGTGTTTGTAACACTCTCAATATGAGGTGCTATATTGGCTAAGCAATTCCATATCTAAAAGTATAGTGGAAAAGTAAGTGATTTACATTGGCTGATTTAATATTATCTTAAATTATTTGGTTTAATAGTTTTAGATATGAGTTTAATTATAAAATAGTAGATTATTTATAGTTAGTTTATTATCAAAATGTTTCAAATAATATTAAAATTATCTTGAAAATAATTTATATATAATTAAGGAATAAGTTATAATTTTAATATTAATATTTAATTTTAATAGTATATTAATCTCTAATATTTTTTGAGATACAATTTTAATTCTAACGTTAATGAAATTTAGAAATTCACACTCTCCTTTCGTTAGCTTCTGTCATAGGCCTCATAAGGACTAAAAAGTAATTGACAAATTATAATTTAGTCTCTAAAATTTTATCTAATTATAAAAAAAAAAAATTTTTAAAATAAACATAAAAAAAATAAAATAAAATAATAATAAAATAAAAAATAATTATTTTATTTAATTAAATTAAAATAAATATTATTTTTAATTAAATTTATTTTTTGTTTAATTAAAATAATTATTTTTTACTTAATTGTTTACTTTTTTAAAATTAAAATAAATAAAATTATTTTTTAATTATTTAATATATTTTCTTATTTAATATATTTGAAAATTAATTTTATACATTTAATAATTTTTTTATTTAATTAAAATTAAAATAATTAAAAATAAATATTTTTTCTTTTATTTTTATATATATACGAAACATTTTTAGTCATTTTACTAAAATTTAATGAAAAAATAAAGAAAATAGATGGAATAATTAAATTTATTGATGGAATCAAAATACAAGAACTAAATGTGAATCTTCCTTTAAATATTCTCATCCCTAAAATACTGTCATCTTTTTATATATATATTTTCTTACTTTTAATTTAATTAAAATTATAATATTTTAAAATATATATGAATAATTTTATATATAATAATCATACACAATTTTTTACTTATTTATTATTTATATATTTTAATTTAAAATTAAAATAAATAAAATTACTTTTATTTAATTAAAATAATTACTTTCAATTTAATTATTTAATGTATTTTCTTGTTTTTGTATACTTGATTAAAAAATATTTTTGTATATTAAAATAAAATTATTTTATTTTATTAAATATACAAAAAATAATTTTATTTAATCAAATATACAAAAATAAGAAAAAAATTAATTTTAATAATTAATTATTTTAATTAAATAAAATTAATTTATATTAATTTTAAATTAAAATATAAAAATAAAAAATAAAAAAATTATGCATGAATATTTTATACATAAAATTATTCATAGATGTTTTTAAATATTTTAGTTTTAATTATTAAATAAAAAGTAAGAAATTATAAAAAAAGAGAGAATATGATAATATTTTAGGTATTAGAGTATTTAATCCTTATATTTTAATTTCGTCAATAAATTTGACTATTCCGTCTATTTTTTTATTAAATTTTAGTAAAATAACTAAAAATATCTCAAATATATATATATATATATATATATATATATATATATCATAAAAGAAAAAATCCTATATTTTTAATTATCTTAATTTTAATTAAATAAAAAAAATATTTTTTATTAAATATATAAAATTAATTTTCAAATATATTAAAATAAGAAAATAAATTAAATAATTTATTTAATTTAATTTTATAAAAGTAATTAATTAAATAAAAATTAATTATTTTAATTAAACAAAAAGTAATTTTAATTAAAAATAATATTTATTTTAATTTTAATTAAATAAAATAATTAATTTTTATTTAATTATTAATTTATTTTATTTTTTGTATATTTAATTTAAATTTTTTTTAATTAGATAAAATTTTCAAGACTAAATTATAATTTTTTAATTATTTTTTAATCTATATGAGTCTAGGAATGAAAGCTAACGAAGAGAGAAAGTGAATTTTTAAGGTTCAATAATATTAAAACTAAAATTATATTTTAAAAAATATTAAAAATTAAATATTATAATTAAAATTATATCTTACCCTTCAAAGTAATATTCTGTAGCGGAAAAGCTAACAATAGAGTAAAAAATGAGATAAAGTCGCTTGTAATATTAATAAACAACAATATCCAACGTGGATCAAAAGTTAGTGACCTTAATTAACTTGTAAAATATAATCAATTAAGTTGCGAAAATGACATCCCATTTTAAAGGAGAATAGAAATATAACATCACCTAGCTTCACATTCTAGCTTGGTTAAGCAACTAGCTATTCCACATCGAAATTTCAGTGTAATAGCAAGTGATTTATATAAATCTACTTAATACTATTTAGATATTTTGGGCTAATCATTTTAAATTAAAATTAAATTATAAAATAATAAATTATAAAATTAATTATTCTAAGAATATAAAAATATGGTTTATAATTTATAAAATTTTATATTTTATTTTTATTAATCATATAATTTATTTTTATGAAAAAAAATTATTTTTTTATTTAGAAAGTGAGATTTATATTTATATTTGAGTGTTTAGAATATTTATTGCAAAATGGATTCGTCAACGAAAAATTTACGTAAAAATTTAATTTGAATAGACTGAAAAGAATTTATTTTTATAAAAAGTTAAATTTAAATAAATTAAATGAAATTTTTTTTATAAATTTATGAGATTTTATTTTATTGTAATGTTCAGCCTACTAGGCCACCTCTCTCTCAATCTCTAACAGTAACATCCCAGCATTTCCAAACACCTCCTGTTTCTTCTTGTTAGGCAGTGTTATATCAGTTTTTAATTGCAATTCATTAAACCTTTCGAAGTTGCAATGTTGGAGTAATCATTGATCTTGTTTTGTTTGGTATTGGGGTTAGACTTGACCTTATCATTTTCTTGTCATTAAAATTAATATTATAAATTAATTTATAATTAAGTTAATTATTAAAGAAACAAAATCCAATCCATCATATAATAAATGTTTTAATTATAAAATATATGCTTATAAAAAAATTAATTTTTGATTTATTTTAATTTATAATTTTTATTTATTTTCCTAATTTTCATATTTTTTATAATTTTTAATATATTTTTTATGAAAATATTATTATAAAATTAAAATAAAATATAATTTAAATTATAAAATGAGATAATTAAATTCATACATTGCCTTTTCTGAAACATGGGAGTAGCCGTTTGTGTAAAATATGTGAGTAGCCGTTTGTGATATCATTTTTGTAGGGGATTTTGACTGAGTTTTTCACCCATGTGCTTGACCCATTCAGCTGCTTCATCTTCCACATTCACCACTTCTTTTGGCAACAACCCACTATTATTACAACAGCCTTGATGGGAGGCTGTTACATGAGGCAAATAATGGGTATAAATAAAGGGTTTAGACTAAATATTTTCATAAGCTGTATACACCATCAATATAGAGAGTGCATTGGCTAGTAGTGAGGTTCTTGTTCGTATTCTTGAAGTCACAAGAAGGCGGCTAAATTTCCAGTTCCAACCAACTCAAACATGGCGGAAAGTTAGCATAATTCTATCTTATAATTTCCACATTTTGATTCGAATATGCTTGTTTTCTTGTTCATAAGCATGTTTGGAATCAATTTAAGCTTTCATTTGGCATCAATGCATGCATTTTGCCTCGCCTTGTTGATTTTCAGCTGGATTTTCATGGAAAATGCTTGATGTGCTTCACAGAATTTTCTAATATAGATGAGTGTTTGATCTCTTGAGTTTTTTTTCACAAAATTGAGAGATGGAATCATTAGGGAAACGATTTCCCACTCTTTCATGTTTTGAATTGTTGTTTTTGGTATGAAAAGGTCAAGAATGAATAGGTAATGATATGTGTCAAAATGACCCATTCCAAGGTTGAAGACGAACTGGGAATATATATATATATCGTTTATTACAGTTCTGACTCCATATTTCAGTAATTTATATTTTAGCCCAATACTTAAGATATTTATAGATTTGGCCCTATTTTTTAAAAATTTATAAATTGACCCGATTTTAGGATCTTTCTCAATTTTAACCTGACATTTTGGATAATTATAATTTTAATCCTATTTTGGTTGTATTTTGGTTGGATAATTATTAAGGGTATTTTTGCAAAATTTAAGTCAAAATTTTGAAAATTTGCATATTAGAACCAAAGTTTATCATTTTGTACTATATTAATCTTTGGTATTTATTATGAATTTTGTGCATAATTAATTAATTGTATGTATTCTTTATTTATGGTTATGTATTGATGAATGTAATTTTATGAATATTGTTATGCATAAAATTAAAAGTCTAGTGATTCATATATTTTAATTAATTAGAGATTATCCACAACATTTATAATTATTAAAGTCCCTATTCTTTAAACTCTAGTACTTTAGAATTTCGATGAAAAAAAGTACTAGAGTTTAGGACACTAGACCCTCTATTCACATTGATGGAAAGCCATAAATGCCCTAAACAGGGACCAAATAAAAGCAAAAAAACTTCACAAAGAATTAGAACAGATTTTTTTTTTCCATGTCACGTAGTCAAAGGAGGTGCAGGGTTCAGATACCAGTTAAACCCAAATCAAGCCATCATAAATCATTCAAGCCATCCTCCTGGTTCAATCTCCCTCCAAGGAGGCCTTACCAGAGGTTGTACAAACATCAATTCAATGATATCAAGAATTTTCAAAAGATATCGGTTGATAAAATTTCTTCACACATCCATGGACAGAAAAAAATGCAAGCTAATAACATTGGCACAGAGAAAGAGCACAGAAGACACACAACATTTATTATGTTTCACACAATGACATTAACTCAAGGTTCAGTAGCATTTAGCATGGAAGTACATCATTTGGTGAAGGATGTGACAAGCCAACACTAAAGAAAAGATGTCATCATAACATAATCTCTAATGACACAGCAGAAATCATATATCCTATTCTGATTGGGGTTGAAAACCCTCATTTCTTTCCACTCTTCTTGAGCCCAGCACCTCCAAAAGCTCCTTTCTGTGCTGCCTTGGCTTTTAGCTCCTTAAGTGCCTGTTCCAAATGTGAAGCAGATCAAATTTAATTATTTGCCATTCATTAAGCGTACAAAAAGAGAACCTTCAATATTAAAAATCCAAGTATCTTACCTTTTCCTCTTCCTTTTTTTTCTGAATGTTGGTCAAATCATCCTACACAAAACCATGAACACAGTTAACAAAGAAGGCAGAGATGAATGATTATCTGACTAAGGTTATGACACAGTTAACACCCACTTGATGCAAATGTAGCCTTTACATCCAAACAGCAATGAGCATGCCTACTGATCGCACAAATATGAAACTAGGATAACACTAAGCTAAATTTTCTTGTGGCACAACCACACATGCTTGAAAGGATAACAGATCAAGCATTCTATTTCAAGTGAAAAGCTTGCAGCCTTAGTTCAAAGGCTAACTCATAAAACTCCAAAACACATCTCAATTTCATTAAATAACATTCTTCCCTTCGCGCGAGCGCGCGCACACACAAAAAAAAAAACAAATTCAGAGAGTTTGTCTGGAGTGATGAACTTGGAGAGAGACCATATCATTTGAACCAGCATGGTATTCAAACACAATCCATCCCAAATACACATTTGTGATAATTCAACCCCCACTGTTGATGCCAACAGATTTGTCAAATAAGAAGGTTCGTGAAATTCTATATTTCAACTAGGAAATTCTAAATTTGTTAAAATTAAAACTAATACCTCATCATATTGCTTCTTTTCAACCTTGGGTTGCTTCAAAGGCTTTGCCTTTCCACCTGAAAATTAACAATTAAAAAAAATGGAAATTATTTTCAATTTCCATGAAATCAATGCCCATATCTAACAAATAAAACAAAGTATAAAAAAAATTCCACAAAAATAAAAGTATAAAGAAAGCACCTTGCTTGGAAGACATGGCTGGAACTTAGGGTTAGTGTTTGAATTGAATAACCAAAAGGGAAATTGGGAAAAGAGACGAAGAGAGGCCTAACCCTAATTCACGCAATTAGTGCAGGCACTTCGCGAATTGAAGAGAGGAGCAGCTGGTGCACTAGAAGTAAAGAAAGAGGGGATTACACATGCGCAGCTCGAGATTAATCGTGGTCGCAAATTTAGCAAAATATTACTTATACACCCTTGAGCCAAAATATGCTGTCCCAAGAATGGATTGGGTATTTTTGGAATTTAAGAAAATTAAGAATTGCCCTTTTTTTTTTCAAAAGAATAAAGTTGATGAAAATTGGAAATTTTGCCCCTTATTTGATTAATTAATGTCGTTATTCTTCCTTCCATTAAGGCAAAATATTTAAATTTTAGTTGGAGGAATCATACTTGTATAAATTTAATGGTACAAACCATTTATTTCAATTTGAATTCAAAATTTATTTTTAAAAAATTAAATTAATCAATCTGAAATGTTTAAAAATTAAACTAAATTTTAAATTAAATTGAATCAAAATTTTTACAAAATTAATTCAATCGAATGAACATATTTTTATCCGATTTTTTAGTTATTTTAGCTTTTTTTACAAAATAAATATATAATTACTAAAAAAATATATTTTAAATATATATATATATAAATAAATATAAAATATATATATTTTTGTCAGTTCAATTATTTTAAAATTTTTAAGAAAAATCGAATCGAAATTTGAATAGAATCACTGATTTTTTCTGCTCTAATGTATTCCTTTTAGAATAATTAAATTTTGTCATTCTAAGGTTTCGAGTGTTTATCTAGTAGGATTGTAGATTAGTTAATTTAATTCTTGATATTCCTTTCCATTCAAAGTTTGAAAACTTTCTATTTTCGCCTTGCTTTAATCTCTGAAATTAACACCTGATTCGTCCAACAATTTTCTGGATTAAATTCTGCAAATTTTGCCTCCAAGTTCATTCTCATATGAAAAGCTGGCTGTTTTGGCATAGGCAGTTGATTAGTTTCATTATAAATCATTTGAATAACATCTAGCATGGATGACAGTTGATCTACCGGATTATGTTCTGCACATAAAAGGTCTATGTGAATGCATCTCAGCATTCGAAAAAAACATTCTCGAAATTCTTTGTATTTGTATATGAACTTGCAAACGAAATATATGAAATAAACCTTAGATTTGTCTCATTACTTGCTCCTACTCTTTTTGTATTTGCCTGACATTCATTAGGACCAACTATTCTACCCATGCCAAAATCTGATATTTTCTGGTTCATTTTGCTATGGAGTAGAATATTACTGCCTTCAAATCTCTATGTATTATTCTTAATCGAGTACTTGTGAAGATGTGGTCCTCGAGCAATACCTACGATGATATCCAAGCGTTTCTTCCAATCTAGTGCAAGCTTTTTCTCAAAATCTGTTTTGAGGTAATCTTGGAATGTAAGTATAGGAAATTGACAAGCATATCAAGAAACATAATTGACTAAAAGGATGTTGTAATTGTTGACCAAAGAGGAAGAAATTGAGGCTTTTGTTAGGCGTCTATTCGTAGACTAGTATCTTATCTTCTTTTTGTATGTAACCAATAAGCCTTGCAAGATTTGCATGTTTTAACGAATAGCTTCATTCCTGAAATCCACTACTCCTTGCTCAGAATTCTTAATTTCCTTTTCATGGCTGCTTCTTTATCATCATGTAATTTTCCAAAAACAATAAATAATAATGCTTAATATAAAAACTTATCTTTAATTCCTCAATTCACCTGTATCGAAAAGTCACTCTTCTGTTTATCTTAGAAACGGGTCCAAACCCTCCTTCTACAAGCTTATTTGCATTTGAGAAATTTTTTGTAGCAGATGCTATATTTTTGTGGCTAAACAACTGTAAATATGAACTACTTCTTCTGAAGCCTGAAGTTGGGCTCCAAATTTCACTGCATATACCATCATCATATTTCAAAGCATACGCCGCACAATCATATAGAGTCAGATTCTCATTTTCGCTATACTCGAAGAACCCATTGTAGGAAATATAACCAGCATGAAGGCTAAATTTGGAGATATCTTCAGGACTCCTACAGTCAGGAAGCTTTTGCTGAAAACACCCATTCATCAGAATCTTGCTCGCTGCAAAAGGGAAATAACAAGTAACTTCTTGATGGAATTCAGTTTCTCGGAAGCCTACAAAATCACCATCGGAATCAATCCTTAACATTGGGAAATACTAATAGCTGTATTCACTGAAAAATTAAAGTATGTTTCATTCTCATTCGAAACATGGCTGAACTCATATATTGCATTGAGTGAAGAATCATTTAACAGATTAAAATGTCCCCTCTACCAAGCACTTCTGGTCCAATAGACATCTCCAAGCCACCAAATGACCAATTGATTTGTAAAATTAGGATCAATACCCAAGGTAAAAGATCCTGTAGCAGGGGACAGAGCTTTTGCTTAAAGTAAGAAACCACTTATGCCTGTTTCTCAAGTCAATTCCCAATTTTATACCAGGCAATAGTGTATCAGTAGGATAATCAAGACTTCGCCACAAAACCTGCTTAGAGCCATCAGGATTAACTTGGTTGAGTACAAAATTGACAGTATCCTCCAGGGTAGTACTTGTATTACTTGGTCTTTGAACTTTATACAAGAAGAAGGTTCACCACTATTATGCAAAATTTTCAAGCTGCCATTAATATCAATTGTAAGAATTCATGAATTGTCAAGGATAAAAGAGTCTCGGTTCGCCGGATACCTGTCTTCATAAATGTAACATATTGCTAAGTAACTCCTTATATCTGTATTTGTAATTGCAGTCAGCTTGGAAACGTAGTTTAAACACACCATTATTTGATGACAATTCTTCATTGAAATGTTCACCATTCACTATTGTTATTTTTTGGGAAAAAGCAGGCATTGTTAAGAGTAGAAGACATGAAAAGCTGAAAAGGGTTAGGCCTATTGCTTTAGTATCCATCAACGGAAAATGTCAATGCACAACTAAGAAGCAGGGGGTTACAAAATGAAACTAATTAAAATAAGTAGATGCAATTTGATATACAGTGTGTGAGAAATATAAACTATTCAAAAGTAGAGATGTCCTCTCTTTTGTTTGCGCTCTAAGATCAGAAGGGTTCGTGGAAGGGACATGTTAGAAAGGTCAATACCCATCTCCCCAGATTCAAGCTTGCTATTTTTGACTTGTGTGTATAATATTCCCATGCTGAAAATTA
The DNA here is from genome assembly GCA_948193065.1 of Aleurites moluccanus. NCBI lineage: Eukaryota > Viridiplantae > Streptophyta > Magnoliopsida > Malpighiales > Euphorbiaceae > Aleurites > Aleurites moluccanus. The sequence continues at coordinate 1,565 of CANXYC013078119.1, read as the reverse complement.
TTTTATTCAAAACTACTAGAAAGAAGCAAATATATTTTTCGATTCACAGAAGGAAAACAAATCAATAGTGACCTTAAAATCTTCAATGAACCATTATAAAGAAGAGATGGAAAAGGACAGAAAATTTCGCAATTAGTGACATAAGAGTTCCTATAAATCAGAAAATATCCAATAGCCTTTTTTTGGGTTCTTAGATGAGATGAATAATATAGCTAGGATTGGCAGAAAAAGAATTAAGAAATCATTTTAGAGAATGCAAATTTTTTAATAGAAGAGAACTGCTGCTTCTTCCTGTTGATCTAAGTTTCTGATCATGTTTTGATCAATTTCATGTCAATGTTAACATGTGAAATTTATGTTACCTAATACATCAAATCCCAATAAAGGCAAGATTTGGAGCACAAAATCCCATTAATCCAACAATTATGAATGTTCTCATTTTCTATGTACAAATAAGTAAAACAGAGTGAGTGCAAAAGCAGACACATTATCTAGCTTCCATTGCTGTAATTGATACAACATTTACGGAGCAATTTTCTTGACTATTTTTGGGTACCTCTGGCTTTTTCTCAAATTTATCAAGAAAAAATGCTGGTTTATTGGGTACAGGTAGAATTAAACTTTCATTTGTTAGCATAGAAACAATATTTGACATGGTGGGTCTGTATGTTGCCTGGTCTTGAACACACAGGAGACCAATATGAATACATCTCAGTACTTCACTTGAAAGGCATGATTCATCCAAATTCATATCCGTTAACTCTAGGCCTCTACCTTCACTCCATAACTTCCATGCCTGAAAACAAATTCAATTGCATAGAGAATGTCAAATTCAATGAGAAAAATGCAGTCAGAGGTATAATCTATTGGTAAGTGTACATTCAGGGAAAAAAAAAAAATCGAATGAGAAAAACTTACGAGTCCAATGAGGTTCAGTGGATATTCAGAACCATAGTTGCTGTTATTTTTCTTGCTGCTTACAATCTCAAGTAATAGAACCCCAAAGCTAAATACATCTATTTTAATTGAAACAATACCTTTCAATGCATACTCCGGAGCCATATAGCCACTGAAATCATTTAGATTTTAAATCAACATTTGAAGAGAAAACATATTTTTACATCATTAAATGTGTTTGATTGTCTCACCGTGTTCCAACGACTCTTCTTGTTTCCACTTCTGATTCATTCCTCCCAAGTATTCTAGCCATGCCAAAATCTGATATTTTGGGATTTAGTTCTGCATCAAGCAAGATGTTACTTGCTTTCAAATCTCTATGAATTATTCTCAATCTTGAATATTTATGCAGGTAAAGAAGTCCTTGAGCAATGCCTTCTATGATATTCAGCCGTAGTATCCCGTCCAATAAGTACTTTTTAGCAGGATCTGTACCAGAAAAGAAAGAATAATATGCTTGTTATGGTCAATGAAGATTACAAGACAAGTTTATTGAGAAGTAATGAAAGTTGACAAACCAAAAAGGAAAAAATCCAAGCTTTTGTTTGGCATGAATTCATAGATTAGCATCTTCTCTTCTCGCTGAATGCAACATCCAACAAGCCTGA